>JAGDQP010006035.1:3615-49419 GCA_022664845.1 Lepisma saccharinum
AATAATAATAATAATAATAATAATAATAATAATAATAATAATAATAAAGAGGATAATCCCTTCAAACAACCTGGACTTCCTGTTTCGTTCTTTCCTTTAATTACAAGATATCGTGTGATATTCGGTACGATACTTGCCTGTTCCTCTACTACTATTTTCTCTACTTTGTCATTGGTTGATCCACTCTGTATGCGCTTTCTTACTTTAATCTTCATTGACTTTCTCTTCATTCTGTCTCCTATACTTATTCTTCCCTTTGTCTGTCCGCGAAGGCGACTTGTTTTCAGGATGTGGTGAAGCCATGGTGAAATAAAGACGTAAATGTCTACACTTCTGCGTCTTCGTTCTGAGAAGTCAACGAGGCTGCCGGGTCCCACCCTAATCACACTTGTCAGCAAGCTGGAAATCGAGGCGAAGTCATAAATGGCTTGGCGTTGAAATCATTTGCACTCCCTACTGATGGATACTTGGGACATCTAAATGTTTCCTAAAGAACTCTTGATAATACACCTTTATGCTTAATTTCGTATCTGTAGCTCAAACAATGTGGAAAATGAATTTTTGAGGTCCGCCATTTTGGATCCAAGATGGCATCTTTGGAGACACTTTGTAATATTTTCGTAACGTACTAGTGATGATGTGTCGTCACACCAAATTTCCTTTTTCTATCTCCAGCCGTTTAGGCTGTGTATTCTATACAACAATGGGTTTTGTGGCCATTTTGGATCCAAGATGGCGACTTTTTCAAAATCTTGTAATATTTTCCTAAACTACTCTTGATAATACACATTTATGTCAAAATTTGTATCTCTAGCTCAAACGGAGTTGAAAATGAATTCTACGAAACCTACCTGAAAGTGTTTGTGATGGCAACCATTTTTTGTTTTTTTGTTACAGTACTCAAACGCATTATTCTTTTTAGAGTGTTAACATCGAAATTGTGTTTCTTCAATAACAAACAAAGAGATTGAGACCACTATCGCACTTGCATTGTGAAACAGCCTACGGATGTTAATTTCATAGTGGACTAATAGCCACTAATTCCATAGTGTTTCTACTTTCCAGTACGAGGGATCTCAGAAAAGGTATATGGCTATCTACGTTCGCTTTCGTTCTCATTCTCTTTCTCTCTCTCCCTCCCTCCTCTCTGTCTGTCAGTGTGTTTCTCTGTCTGTCTGTCTTTCTCATACACACACACACACACAATGATTTTGATCTATATTTATCCCGTGAAATTACTTTTATCCTCTAGGTTAAATATAGCTTCCCCTTGTTTGCTCATGCATAATTGTGGATTTTGAATAGAATTGAATGATCATGGCACTGAAGAAGAAATAAGTCAAAGAGAAAACGGCGCCCTTCAGAAGAAACAGGTGACTATCACAGAAAGATCTTTCCGCTGTTCTTTTTCCTTCTTTTTTCTCTTAATGTATGAATACATTTTTCTTCTCAAAAAGTTATATTCGAATGTTGCCATAGGCGGACATGGTATATGGACCACTAAGAAAAAGAAAGAAAAAAAAAAGAAGTTTTGAGTTGCATGTATTGCGTATCGCCTTTTCATTCATCTAAGAAAAAGGACTTCAAAGGCGCCTAATGTTACAGTTAAGGTGCTGAAAGAAACACTTTGCATCGACCCTTAAGGGTACAAAACTTTTACACAGAAACGCTTACTCGAAGGTAACATCAACACATTGAGTTCGAGAAAAATCATGAGATTTTTATTGTATTGATGTGAACAAAAGCATGAGAAAACGCATTGTTTGTCAATGTACTCTTTTTTTATATATATTAAAAAAAATAATCTTTGCTTTTAATTTAGGAAACATGTTGCTGAGGTATTGGGAAGGTTTATGCATATCTAGAGGGCTCTCCTGATTTGGGGGAGTTGATTCCTTTTCAGAAGATAATTTAAGGAACATCAACATTCGTGAAGAAACACATATGCACACACAAAAGGGAATAATTAGCTTCTCACGAAAAGCCGTCCTTTTTTGCCTTCTAGCTGTTTAGTGATGTAATGCAATGTAATGAATTTTGTGTACGTGTTAGTCAGCTACCTTGAAATGTACAGAAGTTCAGATTTCGTCTCTCTGCCTTTTTTTCCTTTAAAAAATATCATACAAAAGCGAAATGCTGATGGATAACAACAGTTGGCGTTCTCAAAAGTACATAACGCTTATCTTAATTATATGTATCTTCATTTCATTCAAAAATCTGTTTTTTTTTTCGTTTTTAATTTCAATTAAGCGTATCCCTAATGGAAGAGTATAGGCACATATATGTGTATTAACATATTCGGAAGATAACAAGTTTTCAACATTGGGGATTTTGCGAGCTCGTGCCGAAAGGTTGTCTTACGGCGCTATATACAAGTAAAGGTTGTGAATTTAACTGTTTCTGTTTTATAATGACGTATTGTTGAAAAACATATCCTCTGTGAAACGTATAATCTAAGACCCCTCGCAATTTTTTAATTAAACAGTAACGAAGTTTTAATGTGATGATAATACCTATCTTGTACTATCAAAAAGTGAGTTTATTGTAGTGTCTTTAGAACTTCGGAACCTATCTAGGGTTACCATATCACCCATTTTCAGTCCTTGTTTTCCTTCCCAGGCCAAATTTAAATATCATTAAATTCATCCGATTTTCTCCCTATGGCATTTTCCGGCACTCACCTGTTGTTTTTTTTAACCGTTTCTCCCTTTACTATTACCCGTTTAATACGCAAACTACAGCTGTATTGTTAATTTTTCTTTAGTAATTTAACTTTCCCATTTTATCAGCCAGATGATGGAATTTAATTGCAATGTAAGGACTATAATGCTGCCATCTACTGATTTTAGTCTAACAAGGAACGTTTCCCATGAGAGAGAGACCGATTTTGACGCTGCTTGGTATGCAGGTACAGTACGTGATATGACCTTCGTTGCTGCTATCAGTAGTTAATTCGGTATATGGAAGGATAAAAAGCAATTGATATAATTTCTCACATATTTAATCTTTAATTGTTTAATTTGTTTCTTGTTTGTTTGCGCAAGAAGAGTTTAAAAAGAGAAAACAAGAAGAA
Source organism: Lepisma saccharinum (assembly GCA_022664845.1). Classification (NCBI taxonomy): domain Eukaryota; kingdom Metazoa; phylum Arthropoda; class Insecta; order Zygentoma; family Lepismatidae; genus Lepisma; species Lepisma saccharinum. Next base: position 6,689 of record JAGDQP010006035.1, read on the forward strand.
TAAACGTTGTGAAAGGCTATGCAAGTTGTTTCTATGTATTCAAGAAGTTTAGTTTGTAGTTAATAGATAGCAGCACAATTTTACTCATGGCAGCAAGTTAAAGCTATTAGATTAATGTATTGAGTAGTTGTTTTGCGATGTAAACAAAAGGTAAAAATCTTTATGTTGTTAATTTCTTCAAGTTTAAATAGCAACAAAGAAATCTGAGTTATTATTAAGCCCACCAAAATTATTAGGCGCATTTAGTAATTGAACCTTGTAATATAATAGTCAAACTAGGTAACGCTGAGGGGAGAGGGTCAAACAGGAAAGACAAAATACATCTAAATAACACATTTACTTACCAGGGATGTGGCGAGGCTGTGGAAGGGAGAATTAAGATAATATCTGAAACATGGCATATTTCATAAACATTTGTCCGAGTGGAACCTGGCATATTCACGAGCGAAATGGACTTTACCTAACCTAATCCTTGTTCCTAATTTCTAAACTATAAAAATATTAACGCAACTGCAAAATAATTTTAGCAAAATTAATAAATCCTTTTCAACAGGATATTCGGTTATTTAAATTACACATTTTTCGGATTTGCTCTAATATTTAGATCAATTTAATTTTGTGAAAAATGCATTACAGTGTCATTTAACTGGAAAGGAAACCGATTCAAATTCCCAAACATAATCAACTAAATATCCTACTAAAATTACATTAATATTTCCAAGGACTAAAGTGGCCTAAGTTGGCCAGACGTCCAGTTAAAGGTGGCCCTGCGGGTTAGATATTACTTTGTAGGCTGAGGGGAGAAAGACACGCACTCCGAATAGCACTCCGCATCAGATTACCGAATCCAATAGCAGAACCATATTACCGTACTCCTTTCCCACATATCCTATATCATCTTGAACAGCTCCGACTGAAGTACATACGTCAACGCATCGAGTCTCACCATCCATTACTTTTCGAAATACTACACGATATAATCGCAGTACAGCCCAGAACAACCTTAGTTCATACTACTATTTCTCTTCTCTTTTCCCTCTATCATCACACCATTCCCCCGGGTCATCCTGATCATGACATCCTTCTCAACTTCCATCTTCCAGACATAGCACCATCATATTTTGCACAGTAATTTTCATCTACTAACAGGGTCCATACTGTCTCTCATCAGTTCAGAGTTAGACCTGAACAGAAGATAACCCAGCATTCGTCTAACTAACAAAACCCATGTGTTGTGTTGTCAAAGAGCACCTCATCTCCATCATGAACATTTACCTATAAGCCAATCATGAAAGTATGATTATGAGGCAAACTCATAATGTTCAGATTATTGAAATTGAGAAAATAAAAGAAATAAAATGAAACCACTTTACCCATCCACAAATCCTGAAAATCTCCTTCTTCTCTTGCTATCCCTTTCCCAATAGAGGGTGTACCCCTCTGTACGGATCCTAGTTGCGGCTAGGAATTAAAAAAAAAACTGAGGGGTTATCACATGTAATCGGATTTATTTCTGGTTCATGAAAAATAAAAATACTTAAATTTCTATACATAGCAATATTTCTTTCGGGGTAATTTGCTCTTGACTAAGAAATGCTATTACCTGTTCCAAGGAAACTCAAAAGCGCCGCACAGTAGTAGTAAAGCACAACTCAGATTGCAGGTTTTTACGATTGTCTTTGTAGTCTATGTTCGGAAACATATTGATCTGGAGCAATCTGGTAGACCTAGAGGAAGTTATATTAATCATCTAGACCCAGGTTTCTCAACTTGGGTATCGCTGGATGTGTACAAGGGGGTCGCGGGGGAAAGTGAAAAAAATAATTTAACTAGGGGTTTGTAGGTTTAAACTAAAAATTTCAAAGAAAGTATATAATTTTGCTTGTCGTTTTTATTTATTACTAAAGATAATGTTGTTTGATGAATAGTTTTGGATAATATGAATAGGATATTTATTATAAATACAGGAAATAAACTGTTGTGTTTTGAAATGAAATGTAAATATTACACAAAATAAAATAATTGTGGGTCGCCGGCTAGAAAGCATGATGAAAGAGGCTCGCCAGCTAAAAGGCATGGCGAAAGGGGGGCGCAGGATAAAAAAGGTTGAGAAATGCTGATCTAGAAGAAAGTCATGTTCAGAAATTCATGGATAACTCACAGTTTACCGATCCTGAGATATTGAATAAGAAAAGTTCTACCGCCAAAGCTGTTATATATTATGTATATATGTGTGGAATGGTAGTAGAATATACACAACCAAAATTACAGCTACAATGGTCAATAGATAATGACAGGGTGTCCTAAACATATTAACCAGGGATTACAAGTAAATCAAATACAAGGCGACGGAAAACAGTTTTATTTTACAAAAGACTAAAGACATCGTACTTAAGTGTCTTTGGATTGATACTGGATAGAATGCATTACCTGCGAGAGGGCACATCAATGACGGTCATCTTCGAATCTTCTTTCAAATTTCTAAATGGGAAATAGGTCATATGATATATCAATTTGTACCGGAATGTTCCTAGAAATACATTGATAAAGTTAGTTCATTCCTGTAAGACATAAATGTAAAATCGGTTTCGAGTATGTTGAGGCGAATGGATCGAAACAATAAGCATAGTGAATGATTAAAGCAAATGAATGGAAAGCATTTTCTTTTGAAACAAGCGATGGTACAAAAATCAAATGACTACAAGAAAGGTACTACAAGGTTGGTAGATATGTTCAGCATAGTTGTTTACTCTGTGCTGCATTGGCTACAAATAAAATTGTAGCGATCACAGGATAAGATTTATGACTTAATCAGTGAGGCTGATGTTAGATCACTCATGTTTTTAATGTAAATGTCCTTCAACGGAAAAGTGTTCAAAACATAGGACAACACAACAACCTACTGTAGGTGATGAAACGAAATCGTTTACATCCAATCCAACTGCTGCCTTGCACAATATTCCATCCTCAGTCCAAAAGAAAATGTATTCATGTCTAGGGATTCCTTTAATGATTCATCTAATCCTGCTTTATGCCAGACATAACGCTTTGATCCCTGTATAATATCCAACGTCTATAGTCACTCATGCACAGTCCGTTCAATGCATAACAATTTCAGCAATCACAGCGTTATGCCTAGCATAAAACAGGATTATAGCAGTCATAAGAGGAATTCACTGAGAATGTAGCTTCTGGCTTAACCCCGTCAGATGTCTGAAAGATGACCTCTCTTAGGAGTCTTAGCAATCATTTTTCCCGCAAAGAGACAGAGGAAGTAGATACCAGAGCCTTTTGTTGAGGTACCACCCCGACATTCACCAAGTGAAACTGAAGAAAATCAAGGATAGCTCAGTCAGAGGAATGCCAAATATCCTGATATTGTCTGCAATCCAGTCGGCAGATATTCGGGTAACGAATAAATGCCGGGTGGAGGATACCATCCAAATAACGGCTATCGGGATAGCGAATGATATCCTGATGATGAATATCTAGATTTTATCCGTGATCCACCATCCCCATTCGGTTTTATATGCATTATCCGTGTATTATACTAAATCCGAATGTACTTGATAACTGTTATTTACATTTGGTCACCCCTAAGCTTGATCACGAGTACCTCCGCAGAATTGGACTAATTCTCAGAAAAACTCATTGTACACATTATATTCACAGTATACTCAGATAAACTTCGGATCATTCCAACATATAGCTAGAAATGGGACGATTTACTTCGTTCGTCGTAGTGCAGTTGCATAAAACAATATACTATTTTCCAGATAGTTCGAGTTCTCTCCCTGCTCTTTGATATTTTTCTTCCTTTCTTGGCTGCCAAACTTATTGATCTAATGTACGGAAAAGAATGTACACCAAAAATTTTAATGAGGGCTGCTAATGCAAGTGTACAAGAAGTGAATAAAATGTGTTTATTTGTTTGTCATGTGTTTAAAATGAAGTGCTGTGTTTTAGTGTGTTATTTTTTTGGTAATTTTTGTTTTTCGGAAATTTTTTATCTCTGGTTCTTTCTGTGATTTGCTAGTTATTTTTTGTAATATAATTTCAATTCTATTTTAAGATTAAATTACAAGATTTATTATTTCAGGGTTTTTTAAAATTTAATCAAAGGAGAGTAAAAAATCACTTTCTGGGTTAAATCACGTTTAGGTGCTGCACTTCAAGAATGCTTAGAGAGGGAAGTATCATGAAGCGAGAATCATCAATGTGAATAACGATATTCGAATTTAATTTTATTAACATTTTATTTCTTATGCGCTACACACCACTGAAGAATAGGTGTTCGTGTGTCCCATTATTTACTTACTTACTCCATTCTTTGGAATTCCAATTTAATTTTTTAGGCCTTTAGGCTATTATGAGGAGAACCCGAGAAAACCCATTCACACAGTGTTTGCCCATCACAAAGTTTACATGGCATGAGCAGGGATTGAACCGACGACTTCCAGAACCAGAGGTGAGCGCTCTATCACTGAGCCACAGTGGCCCCTCTATTCTCCGGAGAAGAAACAGGAAGTTAGCGTCCTCTGTGTCAAATTCTGTAGATGAATTATGGTATCGCGTAGTCATGATCGAGTTCAGAATACAGTGTTCCAAACTATGAATATTATACGCCACGCTGAACGTTGTAAATGTTTAGTTTGGGACGTTTTACATCGAAAATTTTTCACAGCTTACAACCCTGCGTTCCTTAGATAGTAGCACATGCACGTTGACCGTTCATAGGACCCATATCGCCCCACATCGCTAATACGGGCGAGAGAGCGGCCCGCTTGAGCCCACGTCGATCTATGTGGGATCGACATTGATTATCGGGATCACTAAATTAAATATAGAGAGTATTGTGCAAGTAATAAATCGATGTTTTTACAAAACTTATGGTTGATAATGAATAAATTAAAATTAAAGAATGGAGCACCGTCTTGAAACTATATTGATCCATGTCATTATCCGATATCTATCGGTATTGATTAATGTCGGTCCATTTGGGCAAACCGATGTTTATTCAAGCGACGCTATATCCCTCTGGTGATAAAATATAAAAGTTCATGTTGTAGTCAACACGCGGCCAGTTTTGTTTGGTGACAAAGGTGTTGTTCATCGAAGCACGTTAAAGTGCAGAAATAATCTGCTCTTCTTTGGGAAGGACAGAGACAAATAAAGTGTTAAAATTCATTGTGTTTTTTCCAAAGATCACTGTAACTACGTAGACAAACCAACAAGATTTATAGTAATATTTATTACGCTGATTATCGTACACCGCCACCGATTTACATAATTGAAGGGTGTGAGGCAAAAACATGGTAACCCACAAATGTTTATTTTTTGAGTTATTCAGCACCCGATGGAAAGGAATCATACCGCGTCGTTTAATGTTGTCCGACTTCAAATTGTGCTCCAGAGATGGCAGCAATATTTACTTATGGTAAGAATATTGTAACATTTTGTGATTCATAAGATGGTAACCAACAATTAAGATGGCGGGAAACGAGGAGCAGTATACCAGCTTGCCACTAAAAAGGAAAAGAATTTGTAAATTAAACATTTCTTACAGCGAGTTCAGTGAAAAGATTTATTCTTGGGTGACTTAGGTAGCGAATATTATGGTATAAAAAATAATACATGGTAACCCACACAGCAGCATGAAAAATAGAAATTCGTTATTTTGATTTGGTACAATTATTTTAAGCCTTTATGTATAGCTTTACGTGAAAAATCAGCTTTCAGCCAATGAAAATGACTTGTGCAGCACTAAAAATCGAATTTCTTACAAGTTTAACATTGTGGGTTACCATGTTCTTGCCTCACACCCTTCAATTTCTTTCAATTGAAGCTGTTTCATTGTAATCATTCACAATGTACTCTTAAGTTCTTGGCTTTAAAAAAATGTAAAAAAATAGTTAAAAGCTTAAGAGACGTGAAATGATTACCATTGAGCGGAACTACAAATTTTATCATGAACGCAATATGGAAAGTAACATTATTTTACAAACTAGTAGTGGTCGACAAATTTTACAATCCATTAGCACAGCGAAGTGATGCAACTTTAGCTACAGAAAAATAGTATTCTTTACAAAGAGTTTTTTTTTTTTTTTTTTTTTTTTACAATTTCTAACGTGTTTTACTATTTCATGTTGGGTTGTCTATGTTGGTGATCCTATATAAAAATGGGATTCAATTTTTAAAAAGTAAAAAAATAAATAAATAAGAATTACATTATCTTCACAATGTCAATGACCGATATTGAGCGATATCGATACCCAATATTGAGCAATGTTGATGATCGATGTCGCACGATCTCGATGGTCGATATCGCACGATCTCGATGCCCGATGTCGATCTATATCGTTGACGTATATTAGCCAAGATGTTTGCCATCCAATATTGGGCCCATGTCGCTGAACGATATCGATCGATGTCGTAAAATACAATATGCACATATCGGCCGACGTGGATGTACTACTTGGAGTACTTCACGTAGTATGTTTATCATCACTAGGACATAACAAATTACCAAGAACTGACGTATTGATATTGAAAAAACTAAGAGGTTGGCAACACTATCGATCCGTTCACGTCATGTTTTTTAAACTTTCAAATAATTGTAAGTCGATTTTGGGATCGAGGTTGGAAATCCTATATTTCGAAATCAAGGCGAAATTCGAAAAATGGTTACTTTGTTTTCTCTGTTTTGGTGTCAGAAATTCACATGTGAAGTTTGCCTATCGAGTTGTGTTGCACCCTGTATAATCAATTATTATGTTATCAGTGTTAAAAGAGCAAACAAATAATGAAAAAAATAATAATATAAAATTTATGATATTACACACAGTCACTAATCAGCAATAAATAACTGCTATTCTAGATTTAAAATATAACCATATAATAATACAAATGCAGTATTGAAGGTAATACATTGTTCTTCTTGGGTGGCATCAACCCTTTTCTATACGCGTTAAAGAACAAGGTCTTTGCTTTCCAAAATCCTGTCGAAATTTGAATTATGATTTCTGGTACCGGACAAAAATGAAACAAATCTTTGAAAAAGGTAGCAAAGAGCTCTCATTGGTTTAGCCAGCATTTATTTTTTCCAGTCCTAGTATTTCTTCTTCCGAAAGAGGCATACAAATACCTCCCCAATACCCCCACAAAGCATATACCAGCATGTTTAGGAAGCAAGGTGTGTATACACCATCACATAGAGGGGAGAGATTTGACATGGGAAGACGTAATGAGGTCACAGACCCCCACAGTAGCCGAAAAAAATAGTTGGAGATTACGGTACCGTATAGCACGTCCAACTGTCGACAAATGACTTCTAAATCCTGGAGGAAATAAGGGAGGAAGCTAGGATTAAAAAAAACGATTCTTTTTTATTTCTAATGAAGGAAAAAAGAGAGAGGGTGAAAAAATCTTCAAGAAGAAATGGGAGGGACGAAAATTTTGAAAGACAGAGAAAAAAAAATAATGGATAGCTTCAGGAGAGCAATTAAAAAGTTCTGACGGCATCACCAAACAAGCATGTTGAGGACTGAAAATTAATGTCTTTTCTTCCTTTGGTATTAGCTACCGCAAGCGACCCCTGGTATCAACCAATGTCCTTCTTCTCTGCTGTCTGCCAGAGTCTTGAGGTACCCACTAAATTAAACTCTAAATGGAAAGAAAAAAACTGAAAACATATGCCGTATGTATGTATGCGCACGTGAGAGGAAGGTATGTTTATAATCTGTTTAGATAAACAGTCTACATGGTTCAAGTGTTTCGGTGGCGGGAAATAAGTGACGTTCAACTACCTGATTTCAAGGAGCTCTCTTCTGTTATATATAGTTTTCAGTTGTTTTTTTGTGTGTTGTTTTTCTTTAGTACTAAGTTCTTATTATGGGCACTGGATACTAACGTTGGTTCAAGGAAGTGAGCTTTAATAAATAGGTTCATTAGCTTGGATAAACTTTGGGAAGTGTAAAAATTCTTATCTTTAAAAAAAAATGTAAAAAAAAAGATGTTAAAATAGTTTTTCCATAATGTATAATGCGATTCATTAAATTACAAAGTAATCATCCTAAATGAAAACTTTTCCAAGTAAATTAGGGCACAAAAAAATTGTACGTATTTAAGAAAACAAAATTGTATTTTCTTATATTAATGAATTCCAAAATTTATATTGATACTTTCCAAATTTAGAAGATGCAATGGGCTTTACTAATGTTGATAAGTGTAGAGATTTTGCAACTTAGAAACCAACAAAACAGGTGAACAAATTACATTGAGGTTAATGTGCTGTCTTAAATTTTGACAGTGAATAGTTTCTTACTTTCGTTTGTGTAAACCGATGAAGAATGAAATTACTTAAAAAAAGAAGGACTGGACGAAAAAGAAAAGGACTACAATTTGCTGGAAACTATGCAATTGATTACTTTTATATCTTATGTGGCTGCTCGCAAGTCTGGAGACGTTTCCAGAGTTTGGAACTGCTAAGATCACGGATTTTTTTGGAATTGCCACATTCCGCGAAAATATTTTGAACTCCAAACATCCACATCTCTAAGTAAAGTTCTTACGTGTAGAATTCAATTAAATTTAATGTACACTTTTTGCTTAGTAGGCATATTGAATATGGTATAAGTTCCGTTACAAATTTGAGGGATTATGTACCTTAGAGAGCTCTATTCCCGGAGAAGTGAATTGGGAATATAGTGGTCTGCATCTTGTTCTAGGTACCATCCCAGCGTTCGGTTGAATATGGCCGGGAGCAGAGCTCGAACGTACGTGTATTCTCAGTGTTAACCATAATTACCCTAAACATAGCTACTAGGTGATTTGCAGATAGAAGTAGGACGAAGTTGAAAGCAACATTAAAAATAAGTAAACTCTTATCGTTAACAAATCTGTAACCTACTTTCAGTTTAAGTCTGCCTGCTAGGTCGAGCAGTTCATTGGTAGATATTATAGTCTGAAATACCAAATATCATGACATAGCAGTATGCAAATTGTTAAAACACGCCCCCATCATGTGATGACTTGGCGAGTGACAAGACCTTAATAAGTTTCAGAGGTATTATTTTCTGAGTCAGATTTAACACGGCTAGTTTGATCGTAGCAAGTAGACGAGATTTCTCATGGTTTGAACGGGCTGTGATTCTGGGTGACAGGTGGATGGTCTTTCAAGTTCCGAAGTTGTGTGGACATTCAACATTTCTCGAATCACGTGTCATGTGTATGTGCTGGTAATATCTCACGGAAAGCATTACCATCCATCGTGGACAGGTCAATGGGCAACCAGGGGTCCTTAAAACCCGTGACCAAAGCTTCTGGATAGAATTGTCCATACTAGTAACAACCAAGTGGCTAAATTTATTTTAAGGCCTTTAGGGAACTATCGTTCAGGCCGTGTGGATGGTGAAGGTGTGAATTGGTGGAATGAAGAAAATGGGAGGAAACGGGACCACCCTGAGAAAACCCACGTACACGGTGTTTGTCCACCACAAAGCCCACATGGCATGAGAAGGAATCGATCCGACGACCCCTAGCACCAGAGCTGAGCGCTCTACCAACTGAGCCACCGCGGCCCTCACAATTAAGTGGTGCGGCTCAAATTACTTTCATATTCAATGCTGGATGTGCCAGACGAGTAGCTAGCAAGTCAGTGCAGCGCTATTTAGCTTCCATGGGAGATGGGAGCAGAAGAACAAGCCTCCGTTAATAATGAGTCTGATGACACTGAATACTGCTCCTCAGCTGGACATCATCTGATGGGTCTTGGTTCAAGCTGTTTGCTGATGGTAGGGTTCGAGTGTGGTGTAAAGGTTTCAAGATCACAAGACACTGTGCAGGTTGATGGTGGTTCCGTACTGATGTGAGGTCTGTTCAGGCCCGGATTTAGAGTTCAAGGCACCCTAGGCATAGTAAATTTTGGCGCCCCATAATAAGTGAAATATTCCGATAATAATAATGAGTTGAAAATTGCCCCTCGCCCGTATCTCGGGACCTGCCCTATGATCTATACGTTTTTTTAACTCGCCTCGCCGAGACCTTTTCAAAGACACCTCGATCACCTTCATAGTCTTAGAAGCTGCTTTCTTGAAAATAGTCCTCCGTCTTTCTCGGGACGCGCCCCTGTGATTCTGATTATCTATACGGGGTTAAACTCGCCTCGCCGATACCTTTCCAGTGACATATCAACCCACCTTTATAGCATTAGTAGTTACTGAGCTGAAAATTGCCCACCCCTCGTATTTCCGGACCAGTCCCTGAAATCTGAATGAATGCTACGGGTTTGAATTTGACTCGCTTAGACCTTTCCAAGATACCTCAACAATCTTTTTAACTCTAGTAGTTATCGGTTGTCAGACGGACGGACAGAGCGGTTATATAAGAAGACTTCACAGAACTGCTGCTGAAGTCTAAAAACTTGCCACACAGCGATAGCAAGCTTAAAAAAAATGGGAACATAAAATTTGGTTCACATTGGTTTAGCCTGGAAATGGATGATTGAGATTAAGTGTCCCTTCCGCTCCCGGGCTTCATAAATTAATTATTTTTATAATGACATTGATCAGTCCATTATCGCTTTTAGCTACAGGTCACTGGATCTGACAAAGGTTGGATTTAGACGATACGCAGACTTTCAATCAGCTGTTTTTTCACGCGACACTTACTTGACATACGCTGTTCTGTTTAGCACTATTTTGATGCGGGCGCTGCTTTAACTGTGGCGCTTTTGTGGCACGATTTGTTATGATCATCGGTATTTTGTAGCCCGCTCTATTTTGGTCGGCGCTGTCTTGTCGCACTCTGGCAACGATGTTCTGTCGCTCTGTTCTGGCAAATGATGTTCTGTCATGATTGCGCCCCCAAAATCTGGCTGGCTCTCTGTGCTCGGGTCCACTGGCATGGATTTATAAGGGGAAAAAGATGAAGGTTAAAGTAAAGAGCAATCTTCACTGTTTTATTATTAAAACTTATATTGTGCAAATATATTTTACAAATATATTATCTACTGCCGAAAAAGTTTGTTTATTCATCACAACCGTCGCTGTTGTTCATCAATTTCAATGTTGTTCATCAACCGCCATTGAGATTACTAATCTTTGAAAGAAATAGCTTTTCTGTAGAGTAGCAAATGCTAAAACCGTAATATTTACTGGAACGAAATTTTAGCCGATGTGATGCTAATGATGGAGAACGATTTCCAAAAACTATATACGTGTGAAAATGGAAATATCTGGTTGTGAAGAATAATTCGGCTAATACCAGCCCCCCGTAGTCCAGTGGTAAACGTTGAGGACTTCAAATCGACACGAATTGTAAACAGACTCGAATCTTGCTGACGGCTATCCTGATTGAAGATATGTTTTGCAAGGTTTCCCTTAGATCTACCAGGCAAATACCAGAATTCTACCTGCCTTGGTCACTACCTCCCTTCTTGGTCCGAAAGAGTGATTGTCGGCTGTATGTCAACTTCAGATGCAATTCAAAATAATAGGTGGAATCAGATTTTGATTTCAAGTTAATATATTGTTCTAGACAACAATCTAACTTTACCAAATTGTGGTAGTATAAGATCTTTATCGTTCCCAAGACCCACAGCTTTGACTTCGACTTTTTCATAGCCGAACTTTTAATGTTACTGGCAAAATTTAGCTCTATGAAGTCGCTTGCTGGTGAAGATACAAATAAAATTCACATAAAATTTCTTCAAGTTTTTTTTTTACATTTTTACATAGCAGAGATTTATTTTAAAAAATCCCTTCAAGTTCATTAATAAAGCTAATTTTACCCCACCCCCACCCCCGCTCCCTTGCGATGCATTAGCTGTCTTATCAATGAATTTGGCAGTGGGTCAAGATAAAGAATATTTGAAATTCAGACCAATTGACATGTAATTCAAATTCTGCGTCAAGGTAGTTGCAACATTGGTGAAGGTAGTTGGAACATTATGTAGGAACTACAACCACAGTTATTAAATTATAACGTTCTGAAGCACTGTAGAGAAACAAATGTAAAATTAACTTCAAGTACCTCTATGCAATTTAATTATACACCTTTTGATGAAATTCGGGACATTTAATGTATTTGTTGGGACATCGGGATACAATTCAACAATTCAATTCTTTTGAACTTGATTTTTCGTCTTCTTCCCCCTTACGCTCAATCTAGTCCAGACTCAAGGACCACAAGAACAGACCCCGATTACCACCTGCGATCCGCGGACCACAGTTTGCGGAACGCTGCAGTCAAACTAAATCAATGAGAACCCAAATTAGTACCATTTTTTAGAGCGAAGGAAGATTTTGTTGTTTATATTAGTTCTCTGGAACTTGAGAAAAGGATAGAGATTTTTGTACTGTTTCATTTATCATTTGTCTTCGTCTTGTAAGACACAAGAAGCGACGACAAATTATTTTGAAAATGGAAAAAGGAGTAACAACATCAATCTTCAAATCGTTAAGAAATGTTCTTCTTGTTTCCCTCCTCTCCACGATTGTTTATTTTACGCTTGCTTAATGGAAATTGTGACAAGACTAACAATATTTCATTTTTAAGACACAAATTTCTGGGTCAAGGTTAAACAAATACTCCTCCCGTTCTCTTTCATATTTCATTGTCTTCAGCGAAGAGGAGTGGTAGAAATTGCAATGGAAAAGCTGCTGTTGAAATTTTGATATTTTTTTTTATGAAGATTTACTTCCATTAAGTTAGATATGTTATTGCTGTCAAATAATTGTCTCGTTTTTAAATGAAACACATATACACACGAAATTAGACTGTACTATTCTGGTATGCTCTTTTTCAGAACCAGTAGATGTATACAGTAACATTAGATCAAAAAGTGTTAAGTGATGATCCCATATCAAATCAACCATTGGTCTGAATCTTGAAGTCTTGGAAATAAGTTTTTTTTGTATATAAGTAGTACTATTGGTAAAGATAAAAAATACAAAATTTCATACTTTTGTCACTTTTGGTTTTTGAGTTATAAATTGTTAAAAATAAAAAAATCGACTGATTTTTTAAGTGTTTTGAAACTTTTAAAAGCACGAAGCTCAAAAGCTATTTGTCCTAGGCGGCTCAAAGTTGCACCGTTCGCTTCAAAATTTTAAGAGCTGTAATTTGATATTTTTGTTTTTACTTTATTACACCAATCTTTATATTTTTAAAAAATAAAACAAAACATGTTTTTCAAAAGCTCAAAATCGATTTTTTTTTAAAAAATGTATGTTCAATGTGCTTCTGATTAGAATGTATGTGAAAATTTTCATGATGGTATTTCAGTGGGAGTATGTTGGAAAAAAAACTCTAACAGAAGCACGGCTACTTTGAAAGCCACAGCTTTAGCTGAATAATTAGCTTAAACGGGAGTACGAATAATGACTTTTATCAAAGTAAATTTTTTTGATTAAAATGTGACAATGTGATCAGTGGTAGAGCATTGGCATAGAGTTTGGGAAATCGTGGGTTCGATCCCAGCGGCCGACCATCCTGACTGAGATTTTTCCAGTTTTTTTTCTCAGTCACACCAGGCAAATACCGAGATGGCACCTTCAATTGGTCCCGGCCGATATCTTCCCGAATTCTCCCACCCCCATCCCGGTCTGAACCTTAAATATCTAAAAGCCATAAATAGAATTGAAATTTAAAAAAAAATCATTGTGGAAAAACTAGTAAAATCTAACGAGAACCTGATCTCTGTATTTAGAAAAAGAGGCTGTAAGATTTATTTAGTTACAGGCTAATAAACCTACCACTTTATCATTATAATTATGTAGTAAATGTGATAGGTTTATTAGCCTGCGACTAAATAATTTGAAACTAATAATTCTTCAAACTAATAATAATAATAATAATTCAAACTTGTACTTTTCTTAAACAATTCGTACTAAAAAACAAAAAAAAAATTGTTTATGCAAGACTAAAAGAAAACATGGTGCGTGCCAATTCAAGAGTTTATAAAGTGACTGTATATGAGAGAGCGCAACGTGCTTTTATTTTTAGTCATGCATAAACACTTTTTTTTTACTTTTTAGCACGAATTGTTTAAGAAAAGTATGTTTTTAAAAAGTTTTTATTTTTTTATTACTTGCAACTGTTGCTATAATATTATAAGCATATTTCAGGAGTCCAGAAGCAAAACGAATAAAACAAGTTCAAGAAAATATTTTATAAATATAACATTCGTATCACAAAATTGTCATATTTTGTACAAACAAGCCTTTAAACATGTTTCCATGTATAAAATATGACAATTTTAAGTCACATAATCTCTTATTATGTATAAAAGATTACATGTTTTCTTTTATTTTATTCGTCAATGCTGCTTGTATTTCTTGGCTTCTGGAGATTCGACATTTAAGTAGATATGGATTGTCATAATAGTCTTTGAAACTGTATAGACCATAGACCAATTAAACCAACAATGTTGATGATACATGGAAACTGAAGCTATTCTTGTAGATATTTCAAAATGTGATTTCTGGTCTTGTACTTTCCTTCCATATATCGATTCAATTATTTTCTTTGAAACCATTTCTACTAAAACCTTGGGTGAAAAAGAATGGAAAGCTCAAGTTTAATGCATGGGGGATACAGTATCTTAAGAAGAAAGTGACAATTTTCAAGAAAAAAGTAATTTTACCCCATTTTAAATGTATTGTTCTGAGAGATCTAGACATATGCCCATATATGGTAGCGGCTAATCTGAGCATGGTACTCGAAATGAGTCGAAGACGAAGAGATAGAATAACGGTTTGGCACCAGCAAATTCCTCAGATGGGATAAACCAACATTAGAGACGACTGTAGCCAGAAAATACAAAATAAAGACACAAATGTGGTTTTATACATTTCGTTACTGTTACTTTCAATGGAAGTATTTCCCAAACCTTTCAGCATACCACCGATGAAAGGGAAAGCTGTTACTATCATTTACACTAAGTGGAGACTTGAACAGTGGTATAGACGAGGAACCCGTAGACAACGCCGAGACAAAGAAGTAACAATAGCAACCCGTGTCAGTATGGGTGGCAGAACAGATAAAAGGATTAAGAAAATGGTGAAAGAAAAGAGAAGAAAAGGAAGACATCGTCAATTAAGTTTTGGTTACTTTGTTCTTATTGCATCTGCCGCCTGTGACAGTGCGTCTGTCCGTCCGCGTGTCAAAAGACACCTTGTATTTCGCGCATTAAAATCCCATTACATATTGTAACGGTACTCGTGTTTTTAAAGAAGTGTTGAAGAATATAAGTTGTGGCCAATAAGAAGAAACCCAGACGTTTGACAAGTGAAAGTGACAGTGAACGAAAGTACTTTTTTTCTCTTTGTAGCAGATGCTGCATAGTTATATAGATAATAGACGCGCGCGTGCTACAACTGAAAATTTTTCAGATGCGCACATGCTTTTTCTTTAAGCTATTCTCTTCCTAAAGAAGCATCCTATTGTCACTTTCATACATCCAGCTTACTTCGCGCATTCACATCAGTGTTCTTGTAGCTTATTCCTAATTTGTTCAAAACTTCGGATTATTGGGCTGCTACATGTGCTCGCAATGAATCAAAGGAACCGAATTCAGTCACTGACGGCTTATTCCTTGAACAGCCTAGTCAAAGTAAGAGAACCAGAGGGCTATTTTGTTCGACACACAGAGCGACAAGAAAATAGCCTTGGAAGAATAATCGCCAACGGGTTTGTTAAATGAATTCAAATATAAGATAGAAGTATTTAAACTGTTTATAAAAGATCTTTTCTACCGTTACTGGCAATGTTTCTTTTCCTCCAGAAATTTGGTTTCGAGTGCATATGTAAAATTTGGGGTCGTCTTTTTGCGAAATATATATATTTTAAAATACTTCCACTTTCCATTGTGCACTGGGGAAAAAAAAGAGTATCACGTTTAAAATAATGAGTACCTATAATTTCTCTCAAAATAGAAATACCAAGTTTCTTATCTCTTGTCAAGAGGAAGGTACAACATTGCTTCTTTTTCCAGAGGCCCAATATTTTGGGGAGGACCTTTTAATTTAGGTTTGCTCATCTGTAATGCAGATTAGAACTTCAACACAAGCAGATAGAAAAAAATCATATAGTAATATTTTCATATTATTCGTATTTCTGTGAAATTAGACATGACATACTCAAGTTTCCACTATTTTCTCCACGTCTTCATTTTTTTAAATCCAGAACAAGAACTTCACGTCTGTAAAACACTTCATTCTCATTTATTGTATCCAAAGTTAGAATATGTTGATGAACAACATTACTGCATTTTGTGTTCAATACAAAGAAAAATAGGAATACGATATAATGGTAGGAAATTTGTTCAAACAACAATACTGTCTAGACAGTTTCTTACGAAATTGCCTGGTCGTCAGGTGACATACGGTACTAGTAAGTCAAGTGCAGAAGTCATACTGTATGGTAAGACATTGAAAAGAAAGAAACAAGGAACAGGCATTGTACACCAGCTGTTTCGTCTATACTTAAAATCAAAATGTGCTCTTCTTAAGCAAAGGGGTCGTCTGCCAGAACAGTCATCATTGGCTTTCCGTTAGAAAAAGAATTTAACAATGGTACAGACCGCAGTATCTTTTCCTTCTCTCTCAAGTGAGCGAATTATGTCTTGTGCTGTGATGTGGTCATTATAGAAAAAAAGTGTTTATAGCAAAACGTTATTCTTTTTTTAGGTTACTTAATAAGTTGGCACCGGAAGTAAATTACTACAGTCAGCTGTCTTATTGTCAAGTGGTTTTAGTACTATTATTAACCACTTTATTATAAGTAAAATAGTGTATCTTGGTAAGATGCTGGTAGTTGTTAATCTGAAATAGAGATCTGTTAAAGTTTATGTATGTTTCTGCAACTTAATTTTATTCAATTTTACTTACATTTCTGGTATGCGTTCTATCTGTGGCATCAAGTTTCATGGAAGGTTGTCCTTTGGAGACGTTCAAAGGCAAATTACGCCAGCTATCTTAGCATTCGTCAAACAAAATTAGAGAAAACTAGTCATGATAGATGACTTGAACACAGTGCTCGAATCTACTGTACGCTGTCAATCTCAAAGCGTGATCTGCAGAGCGAGCAGTCGTCCATTAGGATAAAGGTACATAGGTCAACTTTTGGTCACTTGCGTATGCTTTAAATGTTTAAAAATGTAGATAAACTAACCCAGTGGCTCTAGTAGCAGCTTACAAGAAATAAAAAGGTTTCTTAGGAACGGGGATACCTTCGGTGATACTCTAATACGTAAACTAACTGAGCTTCCGAGATACGAGTCTTTGTGCACAAAACTAAAACACGAATTTGGCACAGAACCGTACAGCACATATCCGTATAGGCTAAAATCTGATAAAATCTGTTTAATTTCCGTACAGCTTACAATAAAATGACAGGAACATGCATCCAGATAAAATCAGCACATTTCCGTACATGTCTAGATGGGCACCTTATCAGAATGTGCCATCTCTGAACGTGCAGCTATGCCTGAGGTTAGAGGGAAGTCCAAGAAAGAAAACTGCAAGTCAGGCAAGCATACACAAGAAATGGTTGCTAAGGAGAGCATGTTGAATTATTAATAAAGAAGTATTGATTTTTACATGAGTACAGAAAATGTGCATCTGTGAATACAGAAATATATGTAAGTCTGCATATGTAATAACACTCGTCACAACTGAAGTATATCGCCTCGCGTCACAACTATATACACACACACACACACACACACACACACGCACACACACACACACACACACACACATACACACACACACACACATATACAGCAGACAACTTTGCATTTCAGAGGTAGCAAATCAAAATTCAGTCGTACCTCGATTTCGAATTTTGACGATATTTCAATAATTCCATACTAGCATCGAGGAAAAAAAAAATGTTATAAAAGTACTTGTTAAAAATCCCTTTTTTTAACATTTTGCCTATTTTCAAATTTAGGAAAATTTTGAACTTTTTCATGACATGTAAATGAGATGGAAGTGATAATTAGTGATGATTTGTTGTGCTAAGTAATAATTAGGTAGCGTATTTTCAATAGTTTTTTTTATAAGGAATACAGAACTCAATTTTTTTGAATTCTAACGTTGAATGTGATAAAGTGATGTAAGGAAGAAATATAGTTATTATGATTATCTTACATATTAACTGTTAATAAGTAGCACATCCATTGAAATAAATGTAAATTTTTAATTCATTTTCTGTATAATGAAAAATGAGTTATTGAGATCTCTCCTGAGAAAACTGGACCATATGAAAAACACCCATTATGGCGTGCGTATCCATGCCCCTTTTGTTGAGATTTTTACCGTTTTTGAAGGTCTGTAGCAGCTTCCGTAATTAAATAAAATAATTAACCAAGTGGGAGAAAAGGCTAATGGCCGGTTTCACCAACCTTCCTTAAATTTCGGTTAAGGGCGCGTTAGTTAACGCTGACATAAATATTTAAGCGTCCCTTAAGTATTTTCCATTGCATCAACATTTAACGCTACGATTTAAGGTTCCCTTAACAAACGAGACGTTAAAGCATTGGTATTCCTGAATGTGCAATTTCTCATACATGCTGTTCTATTTTCAAGAATTGCGATTGGTTGATCCGCGAGACTGGCCACAAATAAATGACAATCACAGTGCGTTAAGTATAAGGTAAACAAATTCGGTCTAATTTCCCGCGTGTACAGTATTTGTTGTACTGTATTCAGAGCGCCTACAAATGAATGCTTATAATTCAAATTAAATATTGTACCTCAGAACGCATAAATAAATGTTTCTTTTCTATCTCGCCTGATTGACGGAAAGTAAGTGTCAGTGTAGGGTGTCCGTATCTGTAATGGACCAGTCGCCAGTGGTTGACCCATAAGGGAAACAAACGGTAATAATATTTATATTTGATACAGCAGTAAACAAAATAGATTTATTTTTCCGTAAGGTTTAATAGTGTAGCCCCAAAACGCTGTACAATCAAAAAACGCATTGTCACCCACCAAAATCACTTAAATGTATAAAGTGAATCTTGAGCTACAACTACATGATATACGTGCATATGTACTAGAAGCCACGGTATTTTATCCCTTCGTTGTTCAAGGAACAATCTATAGTAAATATAATGAATTATTTACACTGGAACAATCGTCGTTCACAATTGGCTATTTACAACTGGTCACCTACTACTGGTGCAACTTCACTTTCAGCAATAAATTTTTGTCTTGTCAAATGAAACAAATGCGAGTTCTTTGACTTTTTCTGTACCGTCTCAGGCTTTGTTTCGTAGACCAAATAAGTATTTTTATATTATTATTATATAAACGTCAGTTCTTGTTTACACTTGAAATTTTACTTATTTGATCAACCATTGGTACGATCACCTTGTATAGTTTCGACACCGTGCAAATAGAAGCAGATGAAGCTATAAACACATTTCTCGAGTCTGTTGATACGGATTGTTTTAATTTTTTCGGCTTTTATCCCGCAGAGCCGACCAAATTACCTTATGCTCATTCTTTTTTATTGTTTACCAAGTTACAATGGGTTAGGTTAGGTTATTTCACACAACCTTTTTTTTTTTCACTGTTTGCAATTAAAGCTACAGTGACTGTATCGGCTCTGCGGAACTTCACCCATTCTTTCCCTTCGTAACTTACGTAGTTAATTAAGAAATTCTTTATATTAGCTTCTGTTATATGGCGTGTGAATGTACTTCCAGTGTAAATATTTTGGTTGCATCCAATGCAGAGAGTGATACAAAATCAAGTGGGATGGGCATTAATGCAAGGACACTTTTTCACAGGCGCATGTGTGTTGGTGTACTCACATCACTCTTTGGTTTTACATCACATTCTTCTGCATTGTACGGAACCGAAAAAGTACAAATAACTACATTAGAAATGAGTAGTTCAATGCCATATGACAGAAGTAACTTACAGAAAGAATTACAGTTAATTGCAATGTTCTCTTTATTCCGATAAATACAGGCTCGTTTTGCTAGATTTGGCTTGTGATCTATTTAAAAATGAATATGAATTACGTTTTGTCTGTAGTTAAGGAGGTTTAGCATTCAAGGGAATAGTAAAGCATCTCAATGATCTATGTACTCATATGAGCGCATTATGTTTGCAGTTCTTTTGTGCAAGACAAGGTGAAAATGTATAGCTGATTACATCCACAATGGAATCACCTTATAAATAGTGTACAAGGGAGCTTTGTACGAAAAGTTCTACTTATGGAGTGCTTTTCCTCAACTATTCCCGACGGCTATAGTCAATGTTATGAGTAACATTGACTAAGATGTAGTTTTAATGTGGAAAGTCATGGTTATATAACTAGAAATAGTCACTACAAACCAAGAGTTCAAAAGAAACAAATGCATTGCCCACCCCTTTCTGAAACAGTGTTGTAAATTGTATATATACACTTGCATTACTGGAAAGTGTTCTACCAAGGAAACTATAATACACTGTGTTATTTACACATTATACACTGCACACAAATGTGTTGCCTGTAAAATTGCCCAAAGAATGCATCTTCTTAAGAATTTCTTGTATAAACATTATCGACCATCATATTTACATTGCTAGGTAAGAAAGCAACGTTATTTCCGAAAGTACAATGATACGAATTTAGGAAAATATAAATCATACACTATAATCAGCATAGTTGTCCGCCATATTCCTACGTAATTTAAAGACTCGTTAAACAGTTAAGGGAGGAAAATCGCATCCTTAAGTTAAGGGCGAGTTTGAGGAGCTGTTAACCTTGAGGGAGGTTGGTGAAACACTCTGGCGCTGTGAGGAAGCGTTAAATGGACTTAACCCTTCCTTAATATTTAAGGAAGGTCGGTGAAACCGGCCATAAGACTACATTTTAGCAGAACCTGGAAACATCATTGTACCGCAGTAGGTGGCTGGGTGTCAAATTTCGAATTTTGTCCGCGCTACAACTCGTGTGTTTTTACAACTAGAGAGTTAGGAATTGGAAAACAGTTTGAGTCTATAGTGGAATAGATACCTTGGTAAAATTCAAGGGCTATTCTCTGTGTATATTCTATAAAAACGAATGAATATTTTATATTTTTCAACTCGACAAGTAAACTTTCTATATGACTTTTAATCATACAGCTCACTGGATTTGTCACTCTGTTGTTGGCTTGAAAAATATCGAATATTCATTTCTCATAGGTCTAGGAAGTTTCTCTGCAGGCCCCAAATGCACTGAAATTTGGATGCAAAGAATTATTAATGGATGTCACTTCTATAATCTTGACGAAGGTCCCGGATTCGAATCCCGGCTGGGGCATGGATGTTTGTGATTGTGGATTTAACTAGAACGTGACGGATAGTCGTGACGGGCCGAAGTCAAAAGTTACTAGAGTGAGCTATACAAAATAAAGTTTACCAAAGTAATTAAAAAAAGGTTTCTGTGGTGGGATTAGGATGTAATATTTATGCAAGTGGATATCCCTTAGAACATAAACACCGACGAACAGAAAAAATGCAAATAAGAAAAAAGTGGACTTAGGATGTTTTGCAATTCATGTCTTCAATTTGCTTTGATATGATGTCAGCATCGTTGACTGGATTTATGACTGGTGTAGATATAGTGGATACATATCATGTGTCGAAATCCGCATCGTTTTTTAGATACTGGGGTCCCAACCTCCAGCACAAAATCGGATTATTGCAATGATAAATAAATAAATATTTCTGGATAAACCATAAACAATAAATAACATGAAAATGCGTTATCCGTAGCTGATTTGTATCAATAGGGCAGATATTAGAAGTTAAAATGTAATGCTATCGAGTTGTCGACTTTACAACACTGATATACAGTTTTTTCTTCTTCAAATAACATTACTTTGGCTCACTGGATATTTGATATCTCTTAGTGATGTTATGAACATCATATGTGAAGTACAGCAATCAACGTTGCAAACTGTGACTAGTAAACGAGGAGAATTTATCAAAATATCGATTTTCAATGTCAAACCTGGCGTAATATTCACGCTTTGCATTTGCGAACCTGCATTTGTGTTTCACGTATCTTTATGTTCACTACGGAATGCCAAATATCTAATAAATTGACGCAGTACTCTTCGAAATAATAAAACTTTATACCAGACTGGCAAGACTGACAATCCGCTGACATCACATTTTGATTTGAATTTGAATTTATTTTAAGGCCTTTACACAGCTATGGCTCAGGGCATAAGGATGATGATGGAATGTCAGCGAAAATCTATTAATTTCAAGGTTGATGCAATCCCTCCAAGATGCAACAAGAAAATGACAAAGATTCTTCTTTTTTTAATGATGTTTCCAGTGTAACCCTCAGTTCCACCAGACGAATGCCAGGATGGTATTCGTCTGGTGGAACTGAGTGGAAAGCCCTGGCTGATAGCTTCTTTATCCTCTATCTACCCCATCTCGGACTGAGCCAAAGATACCAAAAGCCCATAAATAAAATTCAATTCACCTACTTAAACTGGAAATTACTATTAAAAGTTCAGCAGTTTGAAAATTTTTTGCAAGATTTCCCAAAATAGAAAATTTGTGAAAAGGCTTTTCTTTTCGTGTGCATTTTACATATATAGGACATTGAAACATTTTTATTGCATAGCTTTGCTCTCTTGTCACGGCAACATATCCTTCGAGTCAAACCAGTTTGTGTATATACTAGTTTTGTGCTAGGGACACCTTTTGAGTGAACAGTAAAACCTCGACCAACCGTCATTTTCTGCTATCCGTCATCATAAAAATGCGCATTTTTTATTAGAAATATATTACGTAATAACAGATTTTTGAATAAAAAGTGTTTTTCAAAAAAAAAGAAGAAAGAAAACCGTTTTTTTGTCAATAAAATACTTGTGTACACGGTACTGTATTAACAACTTGTACAAGTTTTCATTTTCATTCTCTTCCAAACCATTTGAAATCTCGTTACTGTACACCTTTATCATGAAATTTTTGTTATTCGTCTATTCAGTTAACCGTCACAGTCCCGGTCCCGACGGTGACGGTTAATGGAGGTTTCACTGTATTTCTGTTTTAACGAAAGATAGCATAACCTGATAAAGCACCCATCCAGACAAGTACGGAAATGTGCCGATGCTATCTGGAAACAGGTACATATAACTTTAAGTCATTGTAAGCTGTCCGGAAATGAAAAAGAATTATCAGATATTAGCCTGTACGGATATATGCGGTACGGAAGTATGCTGCATTCCTAAAACACACATGTTTACAAAAATGATATGCAAAAAGATTATATGTTTACAATACTAAGTGTTAATATGTTAAAAGTTATACTTAGATTTAATCATGTAAAAATATTGACGCGAGAACATTTTTTATTGCAAGATTATATTACTCTGAGATATTATCTACGAGATTTTGATGGAGCAACTTCTGGTATAGGTAAAATTATTTTCCAGTGAGATTTGGTATTAAACAATTCACAAGATTTGGTGACAGTTTTTAATAACATAAACGAAGACTAAAATGTTTGTCCTTCAGAGTACATCTATCCAGTGAAATCGCTTTCGGTACTGCAAGTTCGTTCATTAGGCAAACTATTTTTCTCGGCTCTTCTTTTCAGTAACATATAACGATTCTCTTTTGTTTTCTTTCATCATGTCTTCATCATTACCTCATTCTAACAGTTCACTTCAGCTTACTCCAATTTTCTTACTTCTGAAACGAAATAGTATGTTTTTCTATTATCTACACCTCTCTAAGATTAGTACCCATTCTAAAATAATATATTTGGAATACTTAATCAAAATTACCAGAAATCAAATTTGCTGTCATAAATAAATCAAAACATAAGTGAAGTTGCAAAGATTTCTAACTCTAAAATTATTCACTATGTAATAATGAGTACGTCATGTTTATTAAAAAACATAACTAAGTTGTCAAGGAAAGTACACTATTTAAAGCATGCGTTCATGTTTTTGTTTATAGAAAACAAAAATATTAGCTGAAATAGTTCTTCTCTGCTTATATTCCAAACTATATATCCACTCATGCATCGACAACTCGAGTAATAGAGAACATAAATGTCAGAACAAGCATAGAATAAATACTAATTGAATTCAATCGCTGTATATCCAATAATAGTTGGACAAAGTCATAATTAAGTTAACCTGGTTACAACAATGAGGGATGACGTTTCTCGGCGATCATTCTCCCGGGACAGTGCAAAGAATGAGAATTATTGTAGGTACAATCATGCCATTTGTTTCGATGAAAGCAGTTACATCGATATGAACCGTAACTGAACGTAAACATACGTGTCATTCCAATGTTATTGCAAAATCTGCTATATGGATCATTCTTCAAAAAAAGGTCTTTTTGGATAGTAATTTTTTTTTTAACTATTTAAAAAAATTACGATTAGTTTCGTAACTAATCCGCTTAGTTTCTAGGAATCTTGCAGGCATTATAGGTATATTTTTTAAGGTGCTTAGAGATCAATACTGCATTATTTATTTATTCCATTTACAAAATATAGAGTAATTTCCATGAGTTCATGTCCATGGAGTTGACGTTTTTTTAGTTGTTTGTTGTCATGTTCCTTACAGTGAGAACGGAATTCTACAATAAAACATGAATGAAGTGTTCAGTGTTTTGCTTCACCTCATGATGATAGGAAACAAAATAAAATTCTATGATTATGAGTTCCATGGAGTTGATGATGAATACGTAAAATAACCTGATTTTAACTTTCTATTCCACAATAAGTCGACTGTAGAAGCATTTTACTCCTAGTTCCACTGAAACAAGACTAAGATGAATGCGTCCTGTCTAACGCATGCAAAAACATTAACAGTGTTTCCAGCTTTACACTTTCATTATAACTTTTTTGTCAGTCCATGGAGGTGATGAGACAGCGGGTTTATGTATTTCAGTAAATATAATTCTCATACTATTATTTTCAATTTAATTACGATTCGTTTTTCGAACTAAATTACTCTGAAGGATAATAATTGAAAATTAACTGGAAAATTATAAACAGATATTGAAAACATGTCTCAAACACTAGAATGAAGGTGAGTTTCAGTGGATGGAAAGTTGCCCAGTTGAATATTGAATTTATTTTAAGGCCTTTAGGCAACTACGTCTCAGTCCGCATAAATGATGATGGGATGGTGGAATGAAGAATGTGAGAGGAAACGGGAGCACCCCGGGAAAACCCACGCACACGATGCTTGTTCACCACAAAGCGCACCCACATGGCATGAGCAGGGATCGATGCGACAACCCCTAGCACAAGAGATGAGCACTCTACCAACTGAGCCCGCAGACCCGATTATAAAAAGTGTTTTAAGAAACAAATAGAAGCAAAGAAAGTAATTTCGGGCTTATCTTTTATAAGAAACAATACAGTTTCACGAAATGCCGCATTTCTGGAGAATGACCCATATTGCCTTCTGGCTACTTTCTTCAATTGTTGCCTGTTACATTCTCTGGAATTAGAAAAATTAAGCACTGACGTTATTATACTAAATTTCTTCTAATTCACAAAAAATCTTAATCCGATACCAAATTACATCTCTCTTCGAAATTAACTAGAAGCATAGAACAGAACACTGAAAAACAAAATCGACCTCCTAGGCTGTGTGGGCTGGACCGCCATTCATAATCGAAACCGCCTGGGGAATGGATGTTTGTGGATATTAAACTGCATTGCACTCATATCACTGAGACGGGCCAAAGTCTATAATTACTAAAATTGCGCACATAAAATAAAGTTTACCTTTTTGCTAAACGACAACAATAACTCAAAAGGTAAAGCTATTCATCCAGGTCAGTTGTGGTAATATATTTATTTGGTGTGATTGATTCACTGAACGATAGAATATAGGCCCTAATAATAAAAGATTCATTGCGGTTTTCAGGTCTTTGTTCCAAGATATTTTTCTGTTGAAAAATATTTTATGAACAGAGTTTTCTTTGTATGTTAACTTAAAATATAATTTTTATAGTAAAGTTACTTCCGCCCTAAACATGATATTGAAATAAATAAAAAAGACTTAGAAGCAAATAAAAGATGTACGTAATTAAACAAGAATAACAGCTTAAGAACAACTTTCCCAGATTAAGATATATCATGTGTTTTGTATTCTTTTCTTTAAAAAATTCAGTCAAATTATATTAAGATCACTGTGTCACATAACTTAGATTTCACGAAATTCACACGGCCTCTTTAAAATGTTTCGTCTTTTACTTCTTTTTCCTCAACTAAGCTTCGATATACAGATGATACAGCAGATGAGAAATATATATATATATATATATCCTTTCCAGCATCCTTTGAAGCAGGCTATGTATCATAAATGAGAGGTTTTGATTTACACAAATCTCTCAAATAATAAACGGGATAAAGCAGTTACTTTTTTTTTTCCGCCCTGCAGCAGCATGTTTCAAGATTATATTCGGCAAACTATGAAATCGATCGCCTAAGGAAAACTTCTATCTGGAAGGCAAAAGTTGCTTCTCATAATAGCCTTAACGAGTACGCTTCCAGGCTTTATATTTTCCTATACTAAAGATCAGTGACCTGTATAATATTTCAAATACTTGTTAAGAAAAATCACTTGTATAGCAAGTGTGAGAGAAAGCCCACACTTCGAAAAAAAAAAAAAAAGCTTAACATGTTTCCGTCTACTTGTAGTACTACTACCACTATAATCAGATTATAATTTTGTTTATATTAGAGTATTTTTTATTACTGTTATTATCTATATACTTATTTTTCTCATTATTTTCAGGTGTGAGGTGTGTACAAAGGTCAATACGATACCTTTCGGCATGAAACCCAAAGCGGATCAATTATACATATGAAAAGACCTTCATGCCTGCGTTCTTCAACTACAACTATACAGATATTATTGGTGATGTTCAAATTAAAAGAAGCTTCCCTTCTTTTCTAATACCGAAATTATTTGGAGAGATTGGAAGACTTTATCGAACACTAAAAATCCATTAACGATTCTCGTAAGGTTTTGAAGTGTTGGACCTGTTCTTTTAAAGTGTTATCGTGTGTGTGTGTGCCAATGACTGTTCAATGTTATGTGTAGTTTCTGAATATTTCTTTCTTTTACAAATGTAAAGACCTACGAGAGCCACTTTATATCTTACACCTTGTTAGGTTTTAATTGGAGAGTTGTTACAATGACCCCCAGTTTGTAAAAGAATTTATCAATATTTTTACGTTAAATAAAATGAAATACATGTCATACTATTTTTTGTTTGTTTGTTTGTTTGTATCATAAAGTACGCACGTGCCATAAGACGTGTTAAGGTCTTCTTCGCTTTGATGGTTATTTAGGTGAGGTGAATAAATTACTGAAGTATGCACTGTTTCAGATCTCTGTATAAAGTATCATCATCATTATTGTTATAAGTGTTATTATGTCTGTAATGGCAGGTACTTCAAGGCAAGTTTTACTCAACTCTCGATTTTGCCCTTTGTGATTTCGTTTCCGCGTACAATTTTCCATAGGCACTTAGTTTTGTGTGATTTTCCTCCCACTCGATCTGGCGTCTTCATTTCGCCATCGGCTGCCCAAATTCTTAAAACTTCTGATCTCCCTCATTTTGATGTCTTTATTTCGTCCTCACCGTCGTTCACTCTTAGCCTATGAACGCGATGAGGGTAAGGTTGTGTGAGGATGTCATTCCTCTTGAGGGATGTCATTATGAGGTTGAACAGCTGGGCAGTTTTTCCATTCTTTGGGAAAACAGTTACGTTGTGATTAGGAAACCACTTTGAACTGTAGGTTCTATTCTTTATGACGTCATGCTATCCAATACCGTAGAAGACAATGGCAAACTAACACCGGTAACTTTGCCTAAGAACCTTCGGGTCATGGACAATGGCTTGCTCTGCTGGAATCGTGATTCGGTGAGACTTGAGTCGAGCTGTTGTTCGAAGAGACTTGACTCTAACCAAGCGAGCACTCGGAACGACTCGAGCGTGAACTGAACAGGTGTTAATATAGATTAGAGTCACGTTCACCAGTAGCTCGCTACTTGATGGAGTGAAGTCGATTCTCAGAAGCCATTCGAGTCGAATTGAGTCGGTGCTCAGTACCTGCTCGAATCGACTTGAGTCGGTGCTCAGTACCTGCTCGAATGGAGTCGAACGAATGATTTGATTGTTATTAATGTTCTAAACGAGCTGATGAATTTCTTAGAACGGGACCTAGAGTTTTTGGTAAAGTGGATTCCGAATCATTCTGTTCATCCCCCCGCCTCACAAATGAAAATTGAACCAGTGATTATTCGCACAGAAAGTAAGCGTTCTCAGCCGTCCCGAGGGCTTCCAATCGAGTCGAGTTGATACTCCTCCAATAGCACACCAACATCGGTCGAAATTAGTAACGAACAATTCTCGATTTCGATCGATGTTGTTATCCAACATCGGTCAATATCGAATGTCAAACACTTTTGCCGATATTCCTATATTGATGTCGATCGGTAACGATATTGAGCGCTGAGAGTAATTTACTGTTTTAGTAAACGGAATTACGTATAATTTTATAGTACTTTAAGAAAAAATGTGATCTTGTTCAAATCCTGTATGTATTGTATTACACATCTCACTTTATCGTCTTCATTTATAGTTGAAAATTTTCTCATTTGTCTGTGACCAGATTCAAACATGCAGTCTTGTGATTTGTTGTTCATTGTCTTATCCACTCTGTTACATATCCATACATGAAGCGCAATACGTCAATTATGCATTTAATTAACTCATACATGGAATGTGGTGATAGTCGTTTCATTACAGAATGTTTTAAAGCACGAGCATGTAGATGTTTTATACATGTTATTTTTGTATAACATGAGTCATTTCTCCATTACATTCTGGATAAAGTAAATCTCGTTTCTCATGATTCAAGAATAACTTTGAATGTCAAAATATCCTACCACGCCAATGTAGATCGGTCCATAATAGGCCGGTTATCATTGTGATACTATGATCAGTACTAACTCGAATCCATGGTAGGAAAACTTCTATCATTACTCGAGTCGGTGGTCAGCACCTGCTTATATCGAGTAGAGTCGATGCTCAGTACTTACCAGTTCAGTCGATTCGGGACTCAGTATGTGCTCGAGTTAAGTCGATGCTCAAAGAATTCAAATCAAGTCAAGCAGTCACTTAGTACCTGCTCGAGTCGATGATAACTATTAGCTTGAGTCGAGTCAAGTCGGTGCTTAGTACCTGCTCGCGTCGAGTTGAGCAATTGCGCGGAGTGTACTCGAGTCTAGCCGTGTTGATGCTCAGGGAAACCGACGTTGGGACTCGGTAATAGTGAGTCGAGTTCAAGCACTGACACTAGACCAGCGTTAGACTCCGCACTCGAGTCGTACGAATTGGCATCATTATGTAATCCGGGTAGAACACAAATTACGATCATTAATATTGTTTATGAGTTACATAAGTCTTCTACAACTTCCTCTTCTTCTCCTTCTAACAATATTTTCAATTCCGTCCTTCAATATACAGTTTCTTCGTAAAGAATGTCTTCACATATATATTTTTAAAATTTGATTTAAGGCCTTTACAAAAAAAAAAAAAAAAAAAAATCACAAAAATAGTTTAGAAGAATCAGGTAATTTTCGTTCGATGGAACCCAGCTTTATGCTTTTGGCCATTCAAAATTATTCACTCTGTCGCATTGATTTTAAGAAAGCATATGATTCAATCAACAGGGAAAAGTTATACAGTATCCTGATACGATTTGGAATTCCGAAAAAACTTGTTCAACTAGTGAAAATGTGTTTCAGCGACCCCATACGCAGAGTACGCATAGGTAATAATTATGTCAGATAGTTTCAGAATTCGCAACGGATTGAAACAAGGCGATGCCTTAGTTATCATCATCACTGTTTCACTTTGCGTTAGAATATGAGATTTAAAAATTAAAGGGGACAAAAAGCGTTAACATTGAATGGTTTGAAACAATTGTTCGTATACGCGGATGATGAATATTTAATAGAGGAAGATATTGTCATCTAGTTGGGTGACAGACTACTTCGTTGTCCGCTATAATAACTATAATTCATAATGTCCGGCACCCAACATAGAATCTCTAGCTGAAAACTACACCGTCACAGGAATTAATCACAATCGTCTGTGAAGGATGTATTTTCCAACTAGTTCCGGGGTCTGATCCCACCATCCATTCGTAAGCACACCACTTCAATACCGTCCAACTATTGAAGAGTAAAAGGGCTTACGAATGGGTGCTGACGTGATCAGTTCAGTTCGTAGCTCAGAATCGTATTTATGTGACTCAAGTGGTAAATCTCAGTCGCTGATAGCATCTTACTTGCTAGTTTGGTATTGGACTAGGAAGTGGTAAATAAAATATAGAAATTCCCTTTTCAATTAATGGCTATTATTTCCAAATATGATGCTAGAATGGATATGACAAAAACATAAAAATCAATGTTCAAATATTTTGTTTAAAACCATTAATAAATCAGTTAAATTTCAACCAGAGATCAACAGCCATAACGTTTAACGATCGAAGAGAATATTGTATCACTTACTTGTTAACTAAGCTCGCTTGTCTATCCAACTCGAAGTCGATCTGGGCCGACTGCTTGTTTTCTCAAGACGGGATTTCGACTAACTTTCCAGTTTATTCGAACCAGCTCGTCACCTTCTATGTGACTACGTCATTCCTAGGAAATTTCCCTTTCTTTCCACAAGTCATGGCCACATCACAGTTTTCGAGTTGCGAAGCCAAGCGAACTCTAGGTCGATCACTCTTAAACGTCATATCTCCTGATCTCTTTCTTCCGCATTTCGGCTACAGACGTGTAAGTCGTTCACTGAAGATTTAGCTGTCTGAAGCATTCCTACAATTCCGTATATATCTTCATAAATGTTTCCCGTACACCACTAGTTAAATAGTTTTGATTTGTACACTCATAAGTAATAATTAATTTCTTTTTGTCATATCACAATATAGAGGCACTACAGAGTAACACCGATGTCTTAGTAGAAGCGTGCGATGAGATAGGTCTACAGGTATACATCGAGAAAACAAAATACATGATAACAAACCGAAATACAGGGAATAACGGAAATAGGTACGTAACAATTAAGAATGAGGTCATAGAGAAAGCAAACCAATTTTAATACTTTGGTGCATATGTAACAGCAAAAAATGAGGTCACGGAAGAAATAAAAAGTCGCTTAGCATTGGGCAACGCATATTTCTATTCAGTCTAAAAACTTCTAACATCGCGAGTAATATCAAGGAAATTGAAAATATACAGAATGATTATTCTGCCGGTAATGCTTTTTTGTTGCGAAAGTTGCAATACGACCCTAACAGATGAACATGAATTACGTGTTTGAAAATAAGGCCTTGAGAATAATACACTGGCCAAAATCGGACGAGATGACTGGAGAATGGAAGAGACTGCATAATGAAGAACTCCACGAACTGTACGATTCACCAGATGGAAGAATAATGGAATCGCGGCGACTGAGGTGTGCAGGGCATGTAGCTCGGATGGGAATAAACGAAGATTATATTCTATCCTGGTTGGAAAGCCGGAAGGAAAGAGAACGTTGGAAACACCGAGACGTCGTTGGGAGGACAATATTAAAAGAGATCTTCGAGAAGTAGGCGTTCGTGATGAAAACTGGCTTGATTTTGGCCAGGATAGAATCCAATTGCGAACGTATGTTACTGCGGCGATGAACTTGCGAGATTCGTAAACCATAGAGTTAGTTTGTTAGTTAGTCGCGGAATAATTTATATGTGGATTGAGTCGTGTGATATAAGACTTCCGAGGTTTGGCTGCTGAAACTCAAGATGAAAAATAGTTTCACTTTTTCCTTTTTTTTTTAAAAAAAATAATGTGTTTCTGGAAGTAAGACGTCTTAGGACCTGTGACACAGACGTCTTAGGACGTAAGACGTCTGTGTTTGGAAGCACTGTTCCGTTATAAGACGGAGTCAGAGCTATATTTGTTTGGTAAAAATTTAGAAAATATCTGGAAACCTTCATTATAGGATGGCTGCATAGCGCATGCTGTTAATATAACAAAAATGTGAAAATTCCTTGATATATTCCGTATTGGTTTTAAAAATGACAATATTTTCAGTTATAGGCAGAAACTTGAAAAAGCATCGAAAAATTTCTATTACTTAATGGAAGATTTCGGTTTTCAGTTCTAATGCGATTTACGCACATGTGTAGAGAAAGACAACCATTTCATATTGTAACTAAATGCTTGTCAAACTAACTGAGGTAGTCATGCGGTCTGAGGCGTTAGGCGAGCGTCTCCAACGTCGCATTCTGCGGTATGGATGTTTATGGACTTCAACAATAATTACATTCATTTAATTGTGACGGGTCGAAGTCAGAAGTTACTAAAAAATGGCTCATATAAAATAAAGTTTACCAAATGATGGTCAAATGTTTTGCTGCTGTCATGTTGATTTTACCAGGAATGGGAAATATTATGAATCAGTGGATATTCAGATTACTAAACGACAAATAGAAAGTGTTCCGCCTGAGGCTTCCCTTTATTACTTCCAATATCCCTGAAAAATGCATTATATTTATATCTGTTCTTTACTAATCAAGTTACTGCAAATATTCAGACAGCTAGGTTGCCAGTTTTTTTTTTCGGGAATATTAGCTGGATTCGAACCCCAGTATCTCTCTAGTGTTTGTCTTAATATATTTGGAGAGCAGGGAATGGAGGGCATACAATCTATTAGGACGTTAGTTCGCCTAAAATTGCATGCTATACTCATGACTATTACGTGTTTCATGGTGAATTTTTCTCGAAATCAATTAAACATTTTGGAATAATTGTTTACAAAGAATTTTCATAAATTTTGATATTCATGCACATCAATTCATTGTGTTTAAGTTTTGAAATAACCTTGTATACAGCAGAAATCTAACGACTCTTCTAACAGGAATAAGAGAACAGAAGGATTACACCGGAAGAGGATACAATAGGTAAAAAATAACTGCTCACTCCGCTCCCTTCGATCTCATAAATAGAAATTAGGTACAAGACCAAAGTATCTGTGGCAGAAGTGCCTAATAACTAAAGACCGGAAGTTATGGCAAAATAAAACACCAAAAATGGCAGACAAAATGGCAAAATAAATTTAAAAAATGGCACTTAATGTGGAAAGAATAAACATATTCGTTTTAAGACTTCATCTTAGAAACAAAAAGCATTTTTGTTAATCTTTAATGAATAACAAAAATGCTTAATTTTGCGCAGATTAATAAAATGAATAACAAAATAATGATTAATAAAATAATCGTTATGTGAGTATTACTAATTAAATGTATGATCTTTGAATTATCAATAAAGAGGACACATCAAAATATTTAAGAAAGTATATTGCACATACATATTAGCAGTTTTTGTAGCACAAGAAAAGCTCAACAGAAATAAGCTTATGTATGCGTCTATGAAAAACAAAGCCTAACAAATGAGCAGAGTTAAACCTACCGTGGCTCTCGGGAAAGCAGTCCTGCTACACAGCACACTTCTTGTTGCATGAGATAACAAGGTTTTTTGTTTTAATTTTCCAGTAGATTATGTCGCCTATCTGTTAAAATTCATTTGAGACGCGAAAACGACCTTTCAACATCTACCAATGTGAGAGACCATATTTAAAGCACGCGACAACAATGGGATTCAAACCCACATCAACCGTGCTCTCACCCTCCAAAACTATAGAAATGTTTCTAATTTTCTGCAAGTCGCGGTTTTCACTAACAAGACGTCCGCTCCAAATTCTTTTACAAAGGTAGCAATTTTGCTTTTCAGCGAAAGTCCAACCTTTGGCATAATGAAAGAGGCACAGTAACTCACACACCAGCACCAAGAGACAAACAAGAGTGGGGGCCACGGTGGCTCAGTTGGTAGAGCGCTCACCTCTGGTGCTAGGGGTCGTCGGATCGATCCCTGCTCATTCCATGTGGGCTTTGTGGTGGACAAACGCCGTGTGCGTGGGTTTTCTCGGGGTGCTCCCGTTTCCTCCCACTTCATTCCACCAATTCATCCCATCATCATCCATACGGCCTGAGCCATAGTTGCCTAAAGGCCTTAAAATAAATTCAATTCAATATGACAAACAAGAGTGAATTCCTTTAACTCAAGAAATCAGCTGTTATTTACTACTGATATTTTTTCAGGAATTTGTGGCACTTGGTTGGTCAATAATATAGTGATTCAGACCCTCGGGCGGGCCAGCTAGAAAACCTTAAATTCCTTATCTTAGTGATTGACAATGCGTTTCGCTCTATCAGTTAGCAACGTGACATGTTTCCCGTTGCAAAGAAAAATTATAAAGAAGCAGCAGTCAGGAAATGGCAAATATGGCAATTAATTTAAGAAATGGCATTTATCAAAGATTTTTTTTAAAAAAATGGCAAAATATGGCATTTATGGCATTTTGCCATAACTTCCGGTCTTCACTAATAACAAACTATATTCGCTACGACAGTATTGGTTTGTAATTCCAAAATTGATTTATCTTAATGTAGATAGGATTTTTATATAAAAAAAAAGGATAGAAATTGTATCATCTGATGATGATGATGAAGTATTGTCTCCCACCAAAAGGGAAAGATGTGCCGTGAAACAAATCACCTGTGCCATCAGACGAACACACGTTTGTCTGCGTTTTCATTATCCTTAATGTGGTGTTAAATATCACAGTCTTCTGTATCTAATGGAATTCTTTTTGTTATCCATATTTAATGCAAGAAACTTTTACTACAACAGAAACAATATTATTATCAAGAAGCGTTATATTGCTGTTTGCTTACGTTCAGCGAGTTTTTTGTCTTTTCTATTCTCCTGTGTGGGGCGGTTAAGGATGTTGTTGGCATTTTAACATATATTTTGCGTGAATATATTGTCTTTAAGAAAACAAATACTGCTCTGATGATGATGATGATCTTACTTTGGCGTAATAACTATAAAAAGAAACACTTTTGAGTTTCCACCATGTTGTTTTTCTTACATCAGCCAGACACTTAGCGTAAAGACATTTTGGCTTTTCTCATATATAGTTAAGTACCATGATATTAGTATATAAACTTTAACCTCAAAATGTCATTTCTGTTCCGTTGTTTCTCTTCTGTCTGGTTTGGTTAAAAGCAGACAGCACAGCGTAGACAATTTACTCGTTGGTGGTCAAGTGGTTTTGCAAACGCCTCTTCAAACATTCTGTAATTTTTATCGAGTCTTTATTGACGATGTCGGTTAAGGTGATGACGTTTCTAGCAATCAACCCGTGAACGATCAGGTTATTATAATGGGTGAGACTGTTTGTAAATTACCCATTTGAGTCAGGAAATGAGGTTGGTTTTATTTTCTTCTTCTTCTTTAGCAGGGTCACTGAAAGGTCTACTACATTAATAGATGTATAGTTTAGTTACTGTGTGGTTTTTCCAGTTGTGGTTACAGTTTCACAATTATTTCTACCTACAATATCTTTGGGTTGATAAATCCGTTCTTTTGTACTCACGCCTAATGATAATGGATTATGTAAATATCCAGTGAGTACACACTAAAAACAGTTACTTAAAATTAAGAAGAAAGTTCTTATCTGTGTACCGAGAAACAATTTCCTTAGAAATGAGATATCTGAACCTAATTGAAAATGAGAACATGTAGGTTTAGAAATAAAACTACTAATCTTATTTCCAAACCGGTATGCTCTTATTTTCAATTAAATGAAAATGCTAATATCTCATTTCTAAGGAACCTGTTTCTCGGTACACAGATAAGAACTTTCTTCTCAATGTTAAGAAACAATTCTTTACCGTGTATAGGTAAATATATCTGGAAATGTATTGTTTTGCTATTATGCCAGACCCAAACATGGGGTATTCTTTTTACGCTTTCTTTATTATTTTCATACAAATTGATTGTTTGTTTACCCACATTACATTAAATGTCCTTTTAGAGGAAAATGAAATAGTTTCTTCATACAAAGGAACAATTAGTAGGTACGCTAATAATCATATTAATATAAATGAACTGTGTGACAATCACAGCTCAGTCTTTCATAGTTTTGATGAGCGTTTAAAATATTAAAACATATTTAAAGTTCAATTTCGATTTGAGATCTTTCTCATAGGTTCTGATAGGGTTGCCAGATTATGTAAATAGAAAACCGGGACATCCATCTCGAACTATGTGTATAAGGTGTCACTGGAAAAATGGTGGAAACTTCAGAAGGGAATTATTTGCATCAAAATAAAAAAACAAGTTTATTTGAAGAAATTTCGAGGTGCGCGTAGTTTCGAAGTTACAGGCGCTCAAAGTTAAGGTAGCATCGTCACAAATAATGACGTATCTCGACATCTAATGACGTTACATGATCCGAAACATCCACTTAATGGTCCTCCTTGCGCCCACCAGTACTTTTTAATATTTTTCTATTTCAAAATCTAATAGCAGTGTCAGAAATTTTCGAATATAGTTTCCTAGTACACTCAAGATGTTATGGATTTCGAGATGTTACTCGCAGCAATTGGTGAGTAACCGCGTTATCAAAGCTGATGACGCCATAATTTAATTGAGGGCTGAGTACTCTCATCAATGGACAATATTTCGAGTCACTGTCCGTTGTATTTCATTGCTAACTTGTAAACTGTAAGTATTAGGGAACTATGTTTAATTATTTTTTTTCATAGTATTCTTAGATTTTAAAATATGAAAAATATTTAAACAGTAGAGGCTGGCGCAAGGAGATCTCTTAACCGATGTTTATAATTGAGGGAGTACACATTAACATCTTTCCCAATGTAAAAATTTTACTGTCAAGGAAATTAATAGGCCAAGCAGAGAAATCTCCTTTAAGCTGCAGTGTGAAACAAGAATGTTGGCTTCATTTTACACCGACACAGAACTTTACTTAATTTCCAGAGATATGGCCTAAGTAAAAGTTGCCCAAAGGCCTTAAAAATAAAATTCAATACAACTTCCAGAGATATGTAAACATACTGGGCTGAATAAAACGCTTGACTGATAAGAAAAAGTCTCTTGGAAGTCGCCAGACAGGCCCGAGTAATAATAGTTTAAGTGGGGTTTTACTGTGCCGAACCAGGGCAGTATCGCTATTGCTCTTCAGAATTCCAACAATGCAGCAATTCTGCGCTGACGACATCGAATCGTAATGAAAAGGAAATAACTACAGTAAAAAAAAACGTCTCTTTAAAGAATCAACTAAAAACCGGGACAAACAGCCTTCCCGAAAGCATTTCTCGGAACAGTTAATCCTTTCATTAAAAATCGGGACTGTCCCGGAAAACCGGGACGTCTGGCAACCCTAGGTTCTGAGATATAATTATAGTTCTTTTATGAGTGAGATATCTTGTCTCTTTACATAAAAGCTACATTTTTGGATATGTCTGAAAGAAAATAAATATAATTAGGGTTATGAAAATGGTCTATGAATCTCAATGTGCAAAAAAAAAAAAAAAAAAAGGAATTTATTTAAGTCAATGTAATATAAAGTTTAACCTAAATGTAGTCAATAACAGAATCCAAGGATATATTTAAATGTTTAACGAATAAAATGTACCAGAAATTTTAATTTCAATCTCAAACCACAAATATCTGCGATCAAATTGATATTATTGAACAAATAAAGCAGTTGGTTATGTTTTTTCCCTGGTGGTACAAATAACAATATATTAACCACTTTGAAGGAGATCTGATGTTCATATTCGAATCATTGAAAAACGCCCATTTTGGGTAACATCCAGAAAAATTTACCCAAGGAATTTTACTGCTTAAAATAAGTATCAGGGCATTTTACATTGCAACCTGTTACCCCGTCCTGTTTACTTATTGTCTTGGATTTGTTTCTCTACATAACAGGAAATGCGTACATTGGATTTTCAACATAAAATTAAAAAAAAAATATAGTATCAAAAGTTATTTTCTTGAGCTGCCTTGGTCATCCATACTCTCGACAACCTCAGCATTTCATACACCTTCAAAAGAGGATTGGAAATTCTCTTGTGAGTTCCAAGAAGTTGCTTTATCTTCACATTACCATATTTTATCAATATTTACAGTTATAGGGTTAGTAACCAAAACGGGAAAAGTTCCTAAATCGTTTTTCTCAGATATAGTGAAAACAAATCCTGCATGACTTCTAATTATATCTTATCGTTTCCCATGTATTTGACTGTTTGTAATGTGAGGCGTTAAAATGAAACCCGTTTGATGGCATTAATTTTATGACAAATGTTTGACTGAGATCTGTTTTTCAGAAGTAGTCACCGTAAATATTAAGACATTTGTCCCATTGCGAGATTAAGTACTGAATATCGTCCATACAGAAAACGGGGGCTGGCCTTTGAATGGGGTCGGAAGATGAACCGTGGTGCCTCTTATTTGAACCAAAACCAAAAGCATCGAGTATGCAGTATAAACCCCCTTCGTCGCCACAGCCAAAAAAGTTCAAATTTATAGCATCCGCTTCGAAACTCATCCTAACTGTGTTCTTTGATATTCACAGACCATTACTGCTGGATTTCAAGGAGCCAAACGAATCCATTAATGCCGAAAGTTACTGCAAACTTTAAATCGTCTTCGAAGTGCTATAAAGAAACAAACGTCCTGACAAGCTGATGTCACGTGTTATTGTGTTACACGATAATGCCCGTCCGCATGTTTCTCAAACGGCTCATCAGTTATTCCAACGATTCCAGTGGGAGATGTTGAGCTTTACTTACTTAATAGTCCTAAACTCTTCCAGTGTGATTTTGACATCTTTGATCCGCTGAAGAAGGCTTTAAAAGGTTCAAGATGACGAGGTGAAGGCCGCCGTACAAGAGTGGTTCTAAGACCAACTGTTCTATATGGGCGGTTTTCGGCGCTTAGTCTCGCAATGGGACAAGTGCCTGAATCCTTACGGTGATTACTTCTGAGAAACAGATCCCACTCGAACAGTTTTAATACATGCCTGGATCTATTATACAAAGTTTATATAGATATATTTATTACTGTCTCAGCTGATGCTATCGAATGGGTTTCATTTGAACGCTCCTAGTATCCTGAAACCTTTCGCACTTTTTATTTTAATAAACTAGTTTCGTAACCAAGTAGTCACCATAAACAACAAAGTTTCAATGTCTCTAAAAGTGAATATTTGGATTTGTTCAGTATTTTCTATGAATCTAACTCATTTTTTTTTTTTTAAATCATTCTTTTCTTCTCATTCATACAGTTCAGTACTTTCTTGTTTATATTACTAACATCTTACAATAGGTACTTAACATTTACCAGGATCGTTTTAGTTACGTATGTAAATGAAGGTTACCGTTAACGCGGGTTTCAAATTTAACCAGCGTCAACTTATGACGGTGATCTTCTTCTCACGTTAGTAATCTAAATGCAAGTTAGGCGTCAAACAAGGCTCTCTTCGTGAGTTTTTTAAAGATTATTTTATAATTTAAACCTCTTGTTGTGTAACCTTTTGATTAGTTCCACGTTATTCACAAGATGACAGCACAAGTACAAAATGCAAGTTAAAGTAGTAGACTGAACGGAAGTTGATTTCACCCACAATTTGTAATAATCTTTTCAGTAACCTAAACACGGCAGAGAACAATTTTACGATTATTGACTATTCTTTTGTTGTTTTGTCCATAACGCTTGAAACAGCCTTGAGTTCCGCTTTAATATAATCAGCAATTCTTGTATAAAATAATCTGATACAAATAGAATGATATTTCAACCTAATCTTCTTAAACGCTACCAGGTATTTCGTTATTTTGTTAAAAATATAACTGTAGAACTATTCTTACTTTTTTTTTTCATTTTTAGATGAAGAAGATTCA
Organism: Lepisma saccharinum; assembly: GCA_022664845.1. Lineage (NCBI taxonomy): Eukaryota > Metazoa > Arthropoda > Insecta > Zygentoma > Lepismatidae > Lepisma > Lepisma saccharinum. The sequence continues at coordinate 46,575 of JAGDQP010006035.1, forward strand.
CCAGGTTATAAATCAATATCAAATTATATTTTTAGACTTTTGTGCTACATTTTCAATTTAAGACTCTATGGTAACACTTTCGCAACATCTTTTTAACATTTTTATGTGGAGAGAGGTACAGTATTCAATAAAACATACGTATAAAAGAGAAAATGTATTTGTTTGTTGTGCCATTCGAAAACCTGAGATCTCGACAACATCTTCCTCGTGTTTTCTTCTGTTAAGGGAACGCCTTATTGATACAGTCTTTCCTGTTTACATTTTATGCACAATTTAAGTATACAAAAGTTATGAAAACTTGAGTCATATGAGGTGTTCAAGGAAGTCACTTAAAATGTACTATAAGTGTACACTTTATAGTGCGCACTGCAGCAGATCTATTTGTTTCACATACACATATATAATTTACCGGATTTCAAATATTTTCCCATTTCCCAATACATAAGGAACGCATTCGTCATGTAGAAACAATGTTTCGGAAAGTATACATTTATGATAGTTGTAAAATAGTTCCGAGGTTTGAGGGAGGACGGGAGCATAGTCCGTTTCTGAAATCTTTACAAGACCTTTTGTTTAATTATTTTTACTTTGGTTTCCTTGCATGAATGGTTCAGCGGGATGACTTCCCATTAAAGGATTCCAGGTTCAATTTCCGGTCAAGCACATATTTAATGTGGAGATTCAAAACCACTAAAAATTAGGCCTTCTTAACTTTAAGTGAACTCTATGGGATGAAATGCAATGACAAATCGCCATCGGTTTACCTTGGTCACATTAAAAGCTACACTTCACATACAGTATAAATTTTAATTTATTTGCGGCCAGGGCCATACTTAAGATGCCATCCCGACATTCGTGTGGTGACCTGAAAAACTTCAGTCAGGATTGTAAGGTTCGAACTCACGTACCTACTCATTGCTAATCCTAACTCTGCGAACTACTGGAACTGGGTATGTACACTATAAATGTGCCACCTTTTTGAACACACTAAACGACAACTATTGTTCATTTTCTTTAACCTGGAAAGTGGTGCAAGTAGTAGTTTGCTATTCATCATTATAATTAAAACCAAGAAGAGCAGATATCGATTTTGAATACGTGAACGCTCCACGAATCACTCTTCATGATATATTCGTTACGTGCAAAGACATACGCACTTTTAAGTTTGTTTAAATTCTTCTACTGTATATATTTTTGCACCTTCTCTCATAAGAAATATGAAAACTGTATTTTGGTGACGTCTTATATCCAGAATGAATTGAATGCATATTTTAACTATTACCTTGAACCAAAACGAGAACAATATTTAGCTTATTTCAGACCATTGTTTCTGTTATAACATTTGTATATGTTTTTGTAAAAAGGGACCCGAGTCACATTTATGAAGTTTCGAGAAAAACAAAAAAAAATCTTCTCTAAAAAAGTAAGGATATGATGTATAGGTTTTGGGGACTATCTTGCTACTGTTCTGGTAGTTGGATCAGGACCATTTGTGATGCAAACATGCGTCTACCCCAGATAGCCTGAAACAAGCAATAACTCAAAACCACCAAAAAAGTGACTCAGGTCCCTTTTTACAATAACATATTCATTTATTTAAATGGTCTTCTAGGCATATAAATTATAAACGGGCGTCATAGGACATTCTTATATATATATATATTTTTGTTTAAAAACAGCTTGGTTAAAAGCACTTCCCTATTAATTTTATATAGATATTTCACTAGTGTTCTGAGCTGTAATAAACAAGTTTCTCCAGTGAATAGAAAATTGAAGATGCTTTGTAAGTCATCAGTTACTCAAGATTTGGAACAAGAGTGTCCAACCTACAACCCGCGCACCACCCCTTCAACACATCTTTTGCGGCCCATTAGACGCTATCTACAGAGCTCGAAGGATATATTCCTAAGTTCAGAAAATATTAGTAATAATTTTTAGGTAGATTTCGAAGAAAAATATACCTATTGAGATCGGTACAATATGAAAGTATATATATATATATATATATATATATATATATATATATATATTAACACGCTAGCGGCCATAATTTTCAAGATTTTTGAACCAAATCTTTATATGTTGTTTCTAGGCTTAGTAGCTCGGTTAAGTTCGTTAATGAGTAAAATCAGTAGCCATCTTGGATCCAAAATGGCCGCCGAACTCATTGTTGTATAGAATACAAAGTCCAAAACCGCTGGGGCTACTGAAATCAAATTTGGCATATAGGTACATCACTTTTTTATTATGAAAATGTTACCTAATGAGTTCAAAGACGCCATTTTGGATCAAAAATGGCGGAAGTAAGAAATCTATTTTCCATATCGTTTGAGGTAGAGATACGAAATTTGGCATAAAGGTGCATTATGACGAGTAGTTTAGGGAAATATCACAACATTTGGGAAAAGTAGCCATCTTGGATCCAAACTGACCGCCCAAAATCCCATTTTGCACACCGTTTGAGCTGGATAAATGAAATTTTACTTGAAGTTGTACCATCACAAGTAGGTCACGACAATATAAGAAAATTTTCAAAAAGTCGTCAACTTGGATCCAAAATGGCCGCCCCAAAAACCCAATTTCCAAATCATTGAAGGTAGAGAAACGAAATTTTCTTTGAAGGTATATGACCAAGAGTAGGTTACAATAAATGGGGCAAACCTTCCTTTTGGGGGCGCAGCCCCCCGTGGGAGGGTGAAGATGGATACCATGGGGGTGTAGTACTGCAGGGAGATTTTGGTTAAGATAATGGAGGCGCACCCTCTCAAAAGCATTGAAGTTGGGGGGCGAACCCCGGTTCCCAGCGAAACAAAGCGAGTATATATATCATCATCATCATCATCAT
>JAGDQP010006035.1:49819-74686 GCA_022664845.1 Lepisma saccharinum
TGGTACCTGCTATCTCCTTGGCTGTTTTTCTTATTATCTCAGTCAATATTTTATTTCTGCTATCGATGTCTTCTTCATCCTCTAACTCTTCCAAGGCGCTGAATCTGTTGCTTAGTTCTATCTCGAATGTCTGTCTGTGTTTTCCAAGATTTTCCAGATCTAAAACTGACGGTTTTCCTCTGATAAGCTTCTTTCTCTCTAGTTTAGTATATATATATATATATATATATATATATATATATATATATATATATACCTGTATATGTGTCTTGTGGGGTATAGTTAAACAGCTCTTGATGAATAATCTACAAATCAATAAATAGTTTCTCGATAGCTCTCATATAAGTCGAGATTTTAATTTTAAAAAAAAAACTTTTAGATCTACCTTAGCCTGTAGGCCTACCGAAAGGGATTTTTTTTTGTTTTCACAATGCCTGACAGAATAAATATCGTTATGCCTTGAATATCGTTCTGTAATCCAGAGAAGTATACAGAAATTAATGTCGAAGGGATCCAGCATCTCTTGAAAATCTATGATCGACCTAAGTATAAAATGTATATAAAATATTAAAATTAAACCTAAAATTAAAGAAATTTGACATATTAATCGGAGTTTTAGAGGGGACCCGGACCCTGCGGGCCCACCGCCTAAATATGCCACTGCTGAAACCGAAAAAACTTCTGAGCACAACTTATGCACTACAAGAATTAGTGTTTGTTGCTCAGAAAGCTTGTTAAAAAATATTAATACATTTCACCAATTTTGATTTCTTCATATTACACTGTAACAAATCAAACCATAATTGTTGGAAATTTTCCATGTAATGAAATGGCTGGTTGTAGGCCGGATTTCGTTTTGTTTAATTGATTTTGTCACGGAAAGTAAAAATGATGCTTCACTGTAACAATGAAGCAGATGATGGCACTTACATTTAGAGTTTTCATTTTTATTACTTTTCTGTTCTGTTTTTTCTTCTAACATTTACTTCAACCGTAATAAAATGTTATTCTACAGTCACTTAGCAACAGACTTCATCAGCTTTAACCTTGAAGTACTGACCAGTCTAACAAAGCGTAAGTTGAACTGCACTTCAGCATGATTACCTGTCCATTATATATATTTTTTGAAATATAATACTTTTAGTTTTACTATTTTAGTCTATTATACTTACGAACAGTGAAACATTTTTTCTGGGAAATGCTGGCAAGAAATTTAAATCTTTTTTTCTCTATCCTTTCCTTTAAACATTTGTCTTCTATAATGGTGGAAATCTTGAGTAATACCGTTATTCATAAAGTCTCTGTCTGTGCTTGTACAGTACAAACAAAGCATTCGCTGTAAAGATTTAAAAAAAAATGTTTAAAAAACTTTTTAAAGACATACTCTTCTTAACATTATTTCGTTTATGAATGATCAAAACGAAATGATCAAAAAGCCAATTCAAGAATTTATAAGGTAAGAATATATGAGAACACGCCCAATGCTTTTCTTTTTAGTCATGCATAAACAATTTTAATTTTTAATTTTTAATAGAATTTGTATAAGAAAAGCATGTCTTTAAAAAGCTTTTTCATATTTTTTCGAGTTATTTCGGTGTTCAGATACATTCTCTCAAGATAAATGTTTTGTGACTCAAATCCTAGTGTTCTGCAACCAGGCAAACCCAGGCTACTTGAAGGCTAGTATTTATTTTAGGATAAAGAAGTCCATATTAAAACTATTAAAATATGCTTTTAAAATATATAAATAGGGCTTATATAGAATTATATGAAAGTAACAATGGAATATTGTATTGTCATCCGACCTACGTAGCTGTGCAAAATTTCATTCTATGACGTCGGGAAATGGGTTAAATTAACGTTCCAAGATTTGAGGACGACGAATATATATATATATATATATATATATATATATATTCGTTACTTTTCCTAAACAGTTCGTTCTAAAAGTAAAAAATAATTTTGTTTATACATGACTAAAAAGGAAAGTATGGGGCGCCCTCTCATATACAGTCACTTTTTAAATTCTTGAATTGGCGCACCCCATGCTTTCCTTTTTAGTCATATATAAATAAAATTATTTTTTTACTTTTAGATCGAACTGTTTAAGAAAAGTATGTCTTTAATTTTTTTTTTTTAGTTGTTTCGCTGTTCGGATACTTTCTCTGAACCTAATATTTTGTGACCCAAATCCTAAAGTGTTCTGCAACCAGTCAAAACTCTACATCGTTGCAGGCCAGTATTTATTTTAGGATAAAGAAGTTCATATAGAAATAATATTTAATGTGCTTTTAAAATATATAGAAATATATGAAAGTAGCAATGGAATATTGTATTGTCACCCGACTTACGTGCAAAATTTCATCATTGCATGACGGTGGCAAATGAGTTAAATTAACATTGCCAGATTTGAGAGCACCACGAACCATTGTGAACTAAAGAAAAGAATATAATAAAGTACAGAGGGAATAGATAAAATTTTGAGGCAGAATACTAAAATAAGTGATATTAAAAATAATCAAATCTGACGCATGACATTCCTCCGCAAGAACTCTTTCTGAGATAGGGAAGGAAAGGTAGCAATTAGGGCATTTGTCAAGGCCAGTGTTTCTCAACCTTTTTGGTCTCGGAGAACCCCAGAAACATTTAACGCAACTTGGGAAAATCCCTGCTGCCTGGCACATAACATTTTAATCTAGTCTGGAGCACAATATAAAGTAGTATTTTCATAGGTGAATCAAACAATAATTCGTATGTTTTAAATACTGATTTTCGAGGAACCTTTAACACTACGTCGAAGAACCTTAGAGTTCCCCGGAATCCCGGTTGAGAATCACTGGTCTAGACACTATAAACGGCAATCAACTTGTTTGAACTGAGGAAAACGCAAGAGTCAGTATGACCTTCAGCAGGACTCCAAACTGCTTCCTCCTCCAGTTTTTACCCCTGCGTGACTATAACCATTAAACCATGCGGACTGCATACGTAGCACTTGATATTTTAGCTTAAGTACCAACCCAGTATTTATTCTTCAGACAGTGACAAATGAATAATAACACGAAAATAACTCCCATGGTAATTTTTACTGTAATATGGATCGGAGCCGCTTTAGGACTCGATATAATCTATGGATATGAGAAAAATGCGATGCGATTGCAAAATAGGCGCTCTGAGCCAAATTTGCCCAAATGTCGTAGATAGAATTTGATTCCAAGATATTGTTTGCTCTGCTAAAGTTTAAATTTATCTACCGACACTTGTCATTTTGAATGAGAATGAAGGGTTAAAAAGAAAAACAAAAGAAAGTAATTACTATTGTAGTCTGAATGTGACCTATCATTTTCTAGCTCGATATTCTGGTAGAACTATATATAAACATGTACTAAAACGTTCAAATTGAATCATAAACGTTTTGTTAAAGAGAAACAACCGCAGAATTTGATGCCGCATATTCTAAAATGTTCCCATTTGAGAAACAAATGGAATCTGCACAAGTTGTTCATCTCTTAATTTTAGTTTGAGAACCTCAAATTACAACAGCTTTTATATCAAATATGTTACGAGACGAAAATAAAATAAGTAATGTAAAAGGGAAGAGTAATGTAAGGAGCAAATTTCTTTCTGTAGTATAATACCTTAGAATAGTTGTAGGAAAATTATTGTTTCTTTCTTTTTAAAAAGAATGTAAGGAATAATTTTCAGGAAACAATATTATCAGATTTACTTTCATCTCATCACGTCAAGGTTTCAGAGAAGCCAGACTACCCCTCGCATGACACTGTGTAGCAACATGAAGTGATGACTAATCATATATTCACCATGCAGTTGGTGGTTTACAATGATACAAAACAAAGGTTTTGTTTTATAAATGGGATGACAAGGTCAATACCATTAAGCTAACATTACGGTTCATGTTCACTTTCATTTTCCAAACATGTTTCTCATTTAAGTTTCAAGATACCGCGTGAAAAAAAAATAAAGAATTCAACATGATTCAACTTACAAAATACGCTTTCCAGTTAAACATAATCTCCTTACTTACGAACTCTTTTTTCCGTTTTCTTAGTCTATATATAAACAATATAAAATGTTTAAGAAAACAATTAAGCACAGATTTAACATTGTCAACGCATAAACCGTATAATGATTAAGTTGAGGTTTGAATAGTGAAATAGTTTCTTTTATAAGTAAGAAGTTTAATCATATGACTTCCAACGTAACCTATTGCCATCTGCTAGTCACAAGAGGAAAAAGCTTCTGTTACTAATCCAACAATCCGCTATCTACAGCGAAATGTTTGAAACTAGTTGCATGCATTTACCACCAATAAGTATGTTTTGAAATAAGTTTGTATGTTTCTCGTCTTGAAGGCTACAAGATTCATCTAGATTCTAGAAGTAAACAAGAGTTTAGCCCTCTCTATATAGATCTGCAAGTAGGCAAACACAAATATCTAGAATTCGATAGTTACGTAATAAGCAATCACCATTTTTCAAGATTTTTAGTTCTCTATTAAAATGGTTATGAGACCCTAAAGGATGTTATGTGAAACTTATCCAGCTCCTATCTGTCTTCTGGAGACGCAAGAACCAATCGCATCATCCCATTTGAACGCATGCAAAATCAAACGTTAGAATAAGCTAATTAACACAGTCAATGCACTTTTCAAGTTTTCTCTCCGACAGCAAGCGTCAGTGGTGGAATCAAAATGTTCAATGAGGAAATTAACATTATCCTTCCACGAATTCTTATTTTACATACAGCGTTAAAATATTAGATAATGATGTAATTATATGTTTGTGGACATTTTTACTTTCTGTGAATAAATAAGAAAATAATTAAGTATATTACTTTTTGACGTCAAACATAGTCCAGGTATTTTCCTAGCATCCCCAATAGCATAAGGTTGATATAACGTTCAGAAAATCGTTAAATTTCCGCCTTCCGATGATTTATTCAACAAAATTTGATTGAGTTAACGCTTAAGCTTTAATTAAACGTCGAACGATTTATCTCAGTGCTAAATCAATGTTTGTGTTGCTGCGGAAATTTCCAATTTTGCAGGAATATTTAGTATTAAAATGAAATATTGGGTATTAAAATTGACTTTTGAGTATTAAAATAAAATATTGAGTATTAAAATGAAATATTGAACATTAAAATTTAATATTATGTATTAAAATTTGATATTGAGTATTAAAAAGGAATATTGAGTATTGAAAATGGAATATTAAGTGTTAATATAGAATATTGAGCATTATAATGAAATGTTGAGCATCAAAATGAAATATTGAGTATTAAAATGGAATACTGAAATTAAAATGTAATATTGAGTATTAGAATATATATTGAGCATTGTAATGAAATATTGAGTATTAAAATGGAATATTAAGTATTAAAACACGATGTTGATTATTAAAATAGGATATTGAGCATTAAAATATGATATTGAGTATTAAAAGATAATATTTAGTATTAGAATGAAACACTAAGTCTTAAAATGGAATATTCAGGGAATTTTGTTCTCCTGAGTGGATTATTTATTCACCTCGATTCTTATTTGGATATTGGACAAGAAACGTAAAAAAGGAGTCAAAGTCCATGGGTTAATGTTTCTTTAGTTCCTTTAAAACTCTTAAATATAAAATACTCAAGAGCATTAAGTATAACTTGATATAATGTTGCTCTGGTAGTCAATGATCTGCAAGAAGAATGAAAGAATCACCAATCACTGACAAACAAAAAAAGGACAAAAGATAAAACGTATCTCAGAAGTTAATTCAGAGACAAGACGAACCTATTTAATTACATTATTGTGATTCTACAAAATCCCGTGAAGACTTTTAACAGATAAAAATCTTGCTCAATATCATTAAGAAAACCATGGTCTCATCAATATTCTTTTTTTGGTTTTTTATTTACCTCTTTTTATTTAGAATCTTCATTGACAATATCAACGTAATCCATCAAGCTGGAAGAACACTTGACTTCTACAAAAGCATTACACGTGAAACAGGTTTCGTATTAGTGAATTGGCACTATGTTATTTCTTATCAAGGTGTTTGGTATTGATTGTGTATCTATGGGTATGAGCTGCTCAGAGGAGATAGGTCGGAAGGCATCAAGAAAGATGCTGGACGGGAGGAGATCGAACGGGAGTTGCTTTCTGGTAAGAGAAGCAGGTGATTTGTCTTAAAGTAGACATGCATGTTTTATTTTTGTTTTTTTCTCTCTCTGTCTCTCTGTGTGTGTTTGTCAGCTACAGTAGTTAATACTAAGAAACATTAAAAGACATTGTTATCAATCGTTAAGGAAAGACCACGACAGATTCAATGAATTTATTCAATCTCCAAGTAGAAGAAGACAAATGATTGCAAGGTCTCCTTTTTTGTAACAAATGCAACAATACGCAATATACACACGCACACGAACGTGCGAACACATACTCACTGAGACAACCTGATACATGGTTCATTTATATTCCTTTTGGCGTTACTTCTTCACAAGTCTTTTGAGTTCATTTACGCTAGATTGATTTCATGTTACTCACGATCTTTTTATTCACTGCAAGGGAAGCCATATATTTTTTAAGCTTTCTGAGCAGATAAAAGCAAATATTCAATCAATTAGCACCAGAATGTGAAGTGACAGAGTACAGAAGACTGCAAGGAAACTGTTAAAAGTTCCTTCAAAGAGATTCTGCCACAAGTGATCAATAATTCCTTAGATCTTTTGGAAACCGTCTTCTCACACGACTGTTGATCCATGGAATATGTATATAGGATAAATTGAAATAGGTGATTCTTTAATTCCATATAGGAGATATCTGGCTCATTCCCCTGAAAGCATTTGATATGAAGCCTTATCTAAAGACTATAAATGAGATTTAAACAAAGTTTTTTTTTTTAACAAGCAGTGGCATGAAAATTTCTGCAAATTTGAATTATAATACTAGAGAAACAAACGGCGTATAGAAAATGAAACTGGAAACTGAAGTGATTTTCCATTTCTTCGGGATTTTCTTTAAAAATGAAACAACACTTAGAAGAAATTTCCCGAATTATGCGACTGGTACAGATTTACAGAATCACTATATTTGTTGTTCACTTTGTGGATCGAACCCAGGTCTAAATTCTAGTTGGAAGGTAGTCTATATAGACGTCTCTACTGCCACACATCTGGAGAATATTTTGCTAGTACTGCATCATGTATTACACGCTTTATACACAGTGTGTCTATTAAGTATTTTCTAACTCTGCAAGAAGGGCGCATGCATGGTATTTCATTTAACTAATTTTTAGTATTTATTTATCTTTTGAGTTGTAAAATGTAAATTAAAATAGGTACTAAAGAAAACTATATTCAGTATAGAATTAGCCTTGTTTTATTCAAGGTGATTCAATAAATTTGTCAAGGTGCCAATATCTTCAACATAGATCTTCCACAAGTTGGAACTTAGAAGAGATGCTCTTTTTTCACCCAACTCTTCAATTTCACTTAACACTTTATTGAAACTTGGTGTTTTAAGGTCTACTGACTTACGATCGTCATCATTATAACTCAACAATGTGACACTTTCCCCATTAATGACGTGTTGACATACATAAAGAACATTCACTTCATCCATGAAACTCTCCACATACAGCTACATGATAATCGTAATGCACATACGCCTTAATATTTACACTAACATAAGGAACAAATAAGAAGGTAAACCTGAACATCCGTAAATGAAGAAAAGTTTTAGATTGATTTAACTAATGAAAGGAAGGTCTCGGATTTCAAGAATGTTTTATCCTTAGAGGGCGATATTGACATTTGATTTCAATACAGATATACATAAAATTGAAAACACTAGTAGAGATACAGACGTGATAGAGTTAGAATTATTAAAATATCATACAAGAAAATGGAAGATAAATATGTACGTAAAAAAAATTCCAAGAAAAATGCTCACGTTTGGAAGAAACATATTAAAGTATTGACAAACAATTCGAATACTGTTTACTAGATGCAGCAGAAGAGATGGTGAAAAGAATATCATGAAGAAAACGAATAACAAAGAATGGAATACAGAAAAATATTGGAAAAAATGAAAAGGAAAGCAAAATGAAAGCGGTTAGGTAGAGATGCAGATAACTGATTGAATAAAATAAAAATATGAACAAGAATGTAAATAATGAACTACAAAGGGAAATAGAAAAGCATGCAATGAAGAAAAACACACGGCAGAACAAGAAAAAATGGGAAGATACTATACTTCTAAGAATAGGATAGTGGATCGTAGGAAGGAACACATAGAAGATCCAACACACTAAGAATGAAAAGTAAGTAGAGACAAAGAGTTTTAAATAGTTTGAGAAGAATTTTAAAAGGTTCTAAATGAAATAAGAAATGGTAAAACAATTGCAATAGGTGCTATCCCCGTTGAATTGATTTTGAAACGTAGAGGAGAAGGGAAAATGAAAAGTTGCGACTCTGAAACGAAATTTAGGAAGAAAAAGGCGATCAAGAGTTTTTTTTGGAACGAAAATAATTCAATTGAAAAAGAACCATAATATAAGAAGACAGGAAAATTGCCACACTGTCGGCCTGATTATACCCTCAGCGAGATTAAAATATCGTTGGGGTCCACTGAACAGAGTAGTTCTGACCCAACTATGTCAGAAACTGTAGGCGAGTCCTTAGAAGTTCACCAGCTCACCTAGAATGTTATTAACAATTCTATCAATCAGACACACTCAGCAAAGATTCTTATACGAATATTGATAGGGTAAAACGATACAAAAATAGAAGAAGAGCAGGTTGGATTTCGAAGAGGGAAAAGTACATGAGGTGAGAGACGCATAGAGAAAGAGAAGTAAATATGCATAGCATTTATTGATTTTGAGAAAGTATTCGATCTAATCAACTATGACATTCTGTTGAGAGAACTGAACCTACTCGTAGTATAAGCGAAGAGGAATGAGAGATCTTTCCTCTCGTTCATTGCAAAGAAAAGTTTCAACAACAAATTTAAGCTACAGTTTGGAGGAGAAAAATCAAATTGAAATGATTTTTGCAGACAATAGAAAATATATAAAAAACTAAAAAGAAGCTGAGAAGCATATAAAATGAGGATAAAAGCATATAAAACAAGGAATATTGCTAGAAACAAAAGTTATCACAGCAATCATCAAAATTAGAAGTATAAAATGTCTGGGAAGTATGGTAAATGAACATATTGAGTAAGAAATAAAATAAAAACAAGTATAGTAATTGTAAAGAAGTCTTTCTTTACGAAGATAAACATTTTCTGTGCAGTAAACAAAGAATTTATGAAACGGTTGAATTAATGTTTTTGTGAAGTATCGTAATGGATCGCAAATCTGAAGAGTAGTGAAAGAAAATTGGAACCTTCGTATGGATGCAGAGAATAGAGGAAAGATTAGGTAGATACAAATATTTATAGTGAGGAAGGGTTGAAGAAAGTAGGAGAGAGATGAATGCAAGGAAGAGAAAAATATGTTGCTTGTCATTTTATTGATCCAGAACTTAAGTGTTACATCTGAGATTCGACATTAACACTGCCCATAATTTAATAGATTTTTGGGAGTAATGAACGAAACTAATATATATTTACAACGTATTTTGATTAATTTCAGTAATGTACATACACAAAATACATTGAATACACAAATACAAAATGCAAATACGTACCAAATACGAAAATGGAAAGAACAGCTGCGCAGTACAGAGATTTATTCTAAAATCACTGTTCATAGCAGAAAATATTTTCTCCCTTTATTGCTTTTTAGTTCACCAAACCTGTCTAAAAGTAGGCAGATTTCGAGCAGCCGCAAGAAAATAGCCTTGTATTTACAACATTGCAAAAAGATAATGCCACTGATTTCCACATTGAACTAGGACGCAATTTTATTTGATGAGACTGCATAAAACTCTCAAGACGATCCTCTTATTTTTTCATTGTAATAATAGAGGTTAGGTTAGGTCAGAAGGTTAGAGTAGTATTATGCACGTACTACTCGTAAGAATACAAAGAAGACGAACATTTTCCAGGAACCTGAGCGAGTGAGGCAAGACTACTAGATCGAGGTTTATGGTCACCAGTTAGAACCAGGGGCTACAGTGTATTTAAAATAAACTACCGGTACATTAACATGATTTCTCCTCAAAAGCGGCCGTAAATCAATCAGTACATCACTGGCTTAGGATTCAGAAGGCCCCAGGTTCAAACTAGGTGGCCCCGTATTCTAACTGTGGTTTTACGTGCAAATGCCGAGATAGAACCTTCGACTTTATGGGTCAGGCGCCACTCGTTATTATTAATAATACAGTGAAGCTTTCTGAATACCTTAACTATTGCTTTCGTTTTTTCTTTTTCTCTCTCTGTATTTTTAAACTTAAAACTGAAGTGCCAAGCTGCAGCACTGATAACTAGAGGTGTGCAACGAGCGGATTTCGAGCGCTCGAAACACAAAAATACCTTTTCGAGCGAGCAGAGTATGATCGAACAAAATCTGCTCGAACAGATTTGTTCGAACACTTTTGCTCGAAATCCTGGATTCGAGCGCTCGAAAGTCCTGGAATTTCCCCTTCCCCTCCATTTCTTCTGGTAAAGGACGTAGTACACAATGTTGCCAACTGTGATACTATTATTCTGATCATAGTATAATTTCAACTTTATAGCTTTGATACAACAGATAATTAATTAAACACTAAAAAACTATTATCCATAGTGATTCCATAGGTACTTTAACGCCGACATTTCTGGGAGCTCCAAGGGACGCTGACTACGATTCCGAGCCTAAAAATGTTAAAATTTGTAATCCAAGACCGCGGCAGCGCGAAACATCATCATTGTAAAGAATAGTCTGATGAGGAGGGGCAGTTCATTACCGAGGGCAAAAATATACACTTTTGAAATCCAAGATGGCGAGAGCGCAAATTGTCACAATTGTTAAAAATAATCTGAATTTCGTGAAATTTTATATGTGGGGGCTTGAAGGAGCCCTTAGTCCATTACCGAGGGCAAAAATATACAATTTTGAAATCCAAGATGGCGACAGCGCGAAATATCATAATTGCTAAAGTCATCAGTTTTTCGTTAAATTTCATATGTGGGACTTTGAAGCGGTGCTGAATTCAATTCCGAAACTAAAATTGTTGAATTTTGAGAAATGTCGAAACTGTTAAAAATCAGATATTCGTTCGATTCCGTTGTCAATGAGAAACCGAAAATGCCGGCAGTTTGGAATGTGATAAAATGTTCAAAATTATCAGACTTCTGTTAAATTCCATAAGTGGGTGTTCCGAAAGACGCTGATTACGAATCCGATTACGATATTAATTTTTGTTCTAATTCGTTGATTAAGAGTTATTTTTAAAAAAGTACGTTTAATTTGAATCATATTTCAACAAATGTTTGATACCCCAGTAGCACATGCAGGTTGGTCGGTTATGGGACCCATATTGTTCCACATCGTAAATGCGGATGAGAGACTTGAGACCACGTAGATCGATGTGGGATCGACATCGATTATCGATATCACTAATTCACCTATTTTGTAAAACTATATTTTGCAAAGAATAAATCGATTTTTACAAACCTTTTTGTTCATAATGAATAAATTACCATTAAAAATAGAGCATCCGTCATGGCATTATATCGATCCATGTCGTTAACCGACATCTATTTTGATCAGTGTCGGTCCATATGGGCAAACGGGTGTTTATCCCTCTGGTGATAAAGTATAAAACTTCATGCTGTTGTCAACACGCGGCCAGCTTTGTTTGGTGACAAAGGAGTTGTTCACAATTTAAGCACGTTAAAGTGCAGAAATAATATGTCCTTCCACGAGAGGAACCCCCAAAAAATAAAGTGTTAAAGTTGATTGTGTTTTCCCAAGGATTCTTTGATCACTGTAAGTAAATAGACAAACCAATAAGATTTATAGTAATATTAAGCTGGTTATCGTACGCCGTCAGAACCGGGAGACATTTTACACTTTTGTTTCGTTTGTACGGTGGAAAGTAGCGTATTTTCTCAAGTCCATGTGGTTGTTGAGATATTTTGAGATTGGAGATATTTTGATAAACTCTCATATAGCTTTGTTGAGATATGTTGACAATTGTGGATTTGCAATAATTTGACCAACCCTCGTATATATGGATCAAATGTTTTGTTTCGGACGCTCTACGTTCTTCATCTTGTCAAATTACTGTTGTGCGAAGTTTTGTTGAGATATGTTGAAAATTGTGGATTTGCGACATTTTGACCAACCCTCGTATATATGGATCAAATGTTTTGTTTTGGACGCTCTACGTTCTTCATCTTGTCAAATTACTAAGTTGTGCGAAGTTTTGTTGAGATATGTTGAAAACTGTGGATTTGCGATATTTTAACCAACATATGGGTCATTTTTTTGTTTCGGGCGTACTGTATGTTCTTCGATTTGTGAAATTACAAACTTGTGCAGAGTTTTGTTAAGACATGTTGAAAGTTGTGTATTTGAGATATTTTGACCAACCCTCGTATATGTGGGTTAAAATTTTTGTTTTGGACGTACTCTATGTTCTTTGTCCTGTCAAATTGCAAAATTGTGCAAAGTTTTGTTGTGATATGTTGAAAATTGTGGATTTGAGATATTTTGACTAACCCTCGTATATATGTGTCAAATTTTGGTTTCGGACGTACTCTATGTTCTTCGTCTTGTCAAATTACTAAGTTGTGCGAAGTTTCGTTGAGATATGTTGAAAATTGTGAATTTACCTTATTTTGACCTATTCTCGTATATATGGTTAAAAATCGTGGTTTCGTATATAGCCTATTCCAGTTCGGAGGCTTTTGTTAGATAACCCATTATTATTATAGGTTAGTTGGCAACATTGAACCTCCTTTAACCAGTTACAGGAAGATAAAGACAAAAATGTAATCTGTTGACGTAATTCGAGCAGGCACTCCGCTCGAACAGTTCGAGCGCTCGAAACCCATTCACTCTCGAAGTTGCTCGAAGTGGATTTTTGCCAGTTCTTCCACGTTTCGAGCGTGACTGCTTCGGGCTTCGGATTTCGAGCGCTCGAAATCCGCTCGTTGCACAGCTCTACTGATAACAGATAAAAAATAAGTAGCAACACAATGCCAAGCAACTAAACAGTTTTTCTATACTTTCTTACAACAAATTTGTGTTTATGTAGAAACATGCTTATAATAAGTCGAATGATATTCGTCTTGTTAAATACATAGATTAATAGAAAACAAAAACGTTTTAATATAGGCTTAAGGGCACTTAATACCAACCAACATAACATCAGATATTTTACGGGAGAATATAGTGCCAAGCCACACTTATGTTTTCATCATTTTATGTGTTTGAAGATGCACATTTCCAGTATGGAATATACTTGGGGTCTTCATCTGAATAACTAATGTCGGATATATCCTCCTGGAAGTCTTAACGAAGCTCCTCTTACGTAGCGTCATGTTGCATCATGTGACCAAATGTTGCTCAGCATTATTTTTCACCAACATGAAGCGATTGAAGTCAAAGATGCAATACCATGCAAGTTATTTCTTCCGTCATTTGTTTAATGAATAAACAACTATTACAAATGAATTTGCGAATCGACATAATTTCTACCGAGAGAAGTTGCCAACTCATTTTTTAACAAAATGTGGCTTAGCACTATCTCCACCCGACTCCTTCAATATCTTTAGTGTTAATAAAATATGTATATTGTGCATGACTGAGTTAATATTGCACTAAACACCTGATGGAATAAAGAGAAAATACTTGTTTTTGGATTTTGAATCAGATTCGAAATGGAATAGTTGTTTGTGTAGGCATCTACTAAATAAATGTGTTTCCACTTAAATAAGTTCTGGATTTTTGTTAAAGGAATGTTTTTACCGTCCGGAGTGGAAGCATCATTCTGTTCCTACTTGTTTGATAATGTGATTAGTACTTAGTTAGATAACAAGTTTCTGACCTAAAAGACTCGGGGTAAGGTGAACCGATACTGGTTTGCATTGCCCCCACCACCACGTGAGATGAAGCGAATGTTAACGCCCACCAGACTGAACCTATTGGTTTAGAGATTTCGAACCATTTGCAGCCCTACTCAGGATATGTACACAAATATGGAAGGTTTCTTAACGAGTTAGAATTCCAGTTTAACCGAATCACAAATTGTGTATACAGGATGATTAGAAAATTGTGAGACAAATAGGGAGTATAACCTATTTACCAAAATTAATTTAATTTGAAAATCGTATAATCTTAAAATTAAGTTGTAGATTTCAAGAATACCTTTTACTTAAATAAGTATTTACGAAGGTTTGATCATATGTGATGAATACATGAAATGCCTATTTCTGTGTCAAACACACTATCGGAACACTCATTTAAAGTACTTAGTGACAGTACTTTATGTCCTTGCTTGGTGAAATTAAGAAAATATCTGGAAAAATCTCTGTCAGGAGAGCCGGCAATAGGACTAGAATCTTCGTGGCTCCTTACTGTGGAACCGCAGTCCACAACCATAAACATAAAGTAGAGAGTTAACATCCTGGACAACCACTTTTCCAATCCCATCCTGGGATTTAAAAGAGGTAGATAACTGCGAGAGCATGCATGCATTGAAGGTACCATGCGGACATTCGCCTGGTAGGATTGAGAAAATGTCTGGGAAATCTCAGAAAGGATGGCCAGTGTGAGTGAGACTTGAACCTGTGCCACATCCTCAATGCTTATCTGAAGTCAGCAGCCGTAATCACCGGACCACGAGGCCTGAATGGGACAAAAATCACCGACTTATTCCACTGGATTTGTTTATGGGACAATGTTTCTTCGAGAGTAATCTCTCCAGGGTATTTGTGCATCACGGTAGGAGACATATTTTTCTTTCCGGCGGTTTTGAGAAATAGCTTCATATTTAAAGTCTTTTTCGAGTCCACTTCAAAAAGGAAAACTGTCACCATTTTGTGAAAAATAAGTTAAAATTGGAATAAGGTGCATAAATTGGAGAAGAATATTATACGAAAATGCATCATAACAAGGATAAAAGTTCCATACTTATAGAGTTTCGAAGAATAAGTGCACAACAAAAGAAGAGAAAAGGTATGAGAAACACAGTTAAAGAAAACGGAATGGCACCAGTTGACATTGGAACCATAGCAATTTCGTGGATAAAAGTATACAGGTTTGCAACACGTATAGCAATTTTGTGGTTCAGAAGCAAGAAAATATCACAACAATCTCCTTTCATCAGAACGACACTGCAGTGTGAATCAGGGTTGTCACCTTTCTGTTAAAAAATATCGATACCTACCGAGGTCTGAGGTGGTCTGAGGGTATCAGTGCATTGGAGGTCCGAGGGTACTTCCACGCAAAATTGTTACTGTTTAAGCTTTAAAATAGGTTTCTAGGTAGGACTACCATACGTCCAGGTTTATCCCGGATAGTCAGAAACTTCGTGATATATCCGGATCTACAAAAGTCTAAGCTTTAAGGCTGTTTCAATAAATTATCGATTTTCGACTCAGGCTCTCACAAGCGACACCACTTTGAATAGTGACAAAGATTTAGCTGTGCTTAATTCAGAGTAGAAAATAATTTGTGACTGTTGGTTACATTGTTTGAACGAACCTCGAGACAGGTTAATATGAAGAATTACATTTCATGTAATTTGAGCTTAGTAGATTCTTCAGAAACGACGATCAACAATATATGCAATTTTATTATTATTATTATTATTAAATATAAAATATGCCAAACAGTCAGGCATAAACAGTTTAGCAAAAAAAGTAGAGATGTATCTTCTTAAAATTTTGATAATGCTATTAGATTTTGAAATATTTTGAAAAAAAATGTTAAAGATGGAGGGAGGGAGTAGCGAGGAACCTTAAGACTCAAGAAATATGGAAATAGAAAAAAAATCGTATTTGGATGTCTCATAGAAACAATAAATGTAGTTTGATTCCTATATGATTCAAAATATACAGTAATAAACTATTCTTTATGCTTCAACGCTGAACAGTGTAAATCGGGCCAATCTGGGTCCCGACGAATATTGAATCGAGTCGGGGGACAACGGGCAGAAAATAGGGACGATCCTGACAGAATCGGGACGGATGGTAACCCCGATACTGTCACTTTCTTTGCAAGAGTGTAGACATTTAATTCTCCTTTTCGCAATATTTTGCTATGCATTTTTTTATTTTAAAAATTCTTGTACTCACGATGCTTGTCTTTCCTTCCAGTATTTTCTGGTAAATACTGCTGTTTACCGTAACATGCGTTCACTCGTATAACACTCAATTTTAGCAGTACTGGCGGTATTGTAACTTCAAGTAAGGTCCTGGCCGCTGCCTTCGCTATTACTTCTTCGGATTTAATCCCAGCCCATAAATTATGTTCTTTTTTTAAAAAATTAAAAATCTGACTGAAGCATTTTAAATACGATACCTTACTTAACCATTCCGAAAGTGATTTTATCAATCATCTTCCACTTTTCTTACAAGGTTAGACATAAAAGCAAAACTAGCGAACGAAACGGTATTTTACTGTCGTAAACTTATTAGAAAAAGCAATAGAAATGGAAGAGTATTTATTTCGCGGCAGGAACAGAAACTCATGCTGATTCACAGCACTGAACAGAAACAGACTAGTAGTAGTAGTTACTATGGCGGCCAACAGATGGCGAGCAATCCAGTGCAGCATTCCAGAGACATCTCTTGGAGACTAGTGACGTGAAACACACCCTGGGGCGTTTGGTTTACTGCTTGCGGTTTGATTCGTTTGAATATATCAAACAAATCTTCTACAAATAGAAGGAATACATTCTGTACATAGTGATATTTTAGAGGAGCACGAATATCGAAATTCAAAACATATAGGTTTCTTTCTTTTTCAGCGTTATGTTGACTAAAGTTCACCTTCGTATCTTTCATTAAAAGATTTTTCTTTGTCAGACTGAGTGGTTGGGAATTATTTGCTGGTTCCAGCTTTTCAATTTGCCAACCATTGTTTAAATCTACGGTAACTATTTTTTTGTTTTAATTTTTTTATGCTACTCTTCTAAATTGCAATATACTACTACAGATCATTTCGTTTCAACATTAAAAATTAACACCATATAGAGAAAATCAAAGTATGCTTGTTACAATATTCCGTTGACGCTTGAACTATAACGTTGTTTAAGTATTTATTTATTTGATTTATTTTCTATAAGCTGGGAAGGCATCTACGACCCAATCCTGTCACATGTCTGAGGGTTGAGGTCCCTCAGCGAGAAATCTTCCTGGGTTGGGGAGAGTAGAGGTTTTAATCCACTTACCATCCCACTATTCGTCAAGTGAAACCGAACAGAACGTTGGAATTCAAACATACCAATAAAGTTTTCAGTAACACTCTTTTGAGGCATGTACACAGATTTTTTTTTTTTTTACGGCGGGGAAATGTATGCAGAAGTATTGGTATGAAATATGCATAAAACGTATAAAGTTTTTTTTTTTTTAAGTTTATATAATTTAACATAGAAAGGCAGTGTTTCGTGACGGACCAAATCCCCAGTAAATACGTCCCCGCAAAGGAATAACAAATAATACTCATATTGAACGTTATTCTGAGAGTATGAACAAAATAATTGTTGCTTTTTCGCAAGTGGAACAGTGGAAATTAAATAAATTAAAGCAAACTCAAAAAGGATCTATGTGAACTGATTTTGTGGTCTTTAGGTACCTTTGGCTCAGTTCGCGATAGAGCAGAAGAGGTGATGTGTAAAGGAAGTCGACTAATGTCTAGTTTGAAAGTAGTTTACATATTAGGCTAGTGTGACGGAGAATAAATTCTGGATAAATCTAAATCAGAATTAACCGACGTCTCGATTCTAACCCAGGACTTTCAATTAATAAAAAATCAATCAATCAATTAATCATTAATGGATGTGCACGCGAACAGAGAAAACAAAAGATCAAACCAACTGAAGTGCGAAGTTAAACGACTAGATAATCCGACCGTAAGAGCAGATTAACAACTCGAAATTTCAAATAGGTTCGAAATTTTAGCCGACTTAAGTAATAAAGATTACATTAATAATGAAATTGATGTAAGTATGAAGTGGGAGGCAATTCGTGATACAGTGAAGAAGGGCGCGACGAAGGAACGTGTAGATGAGTAGAAACAACAGCAAAATAAACCTTGGTTTGATGAAGAATGTCTTTGGCATCATGAGGAATGAAGTCAAGCAAGGCAACAATTACTAAGTAAGAAAAGCGAAGCAAATACCAGCCACTACAGTAACGAGAAACGAAACGCCACACGCTTTCAGAAACAAAAAGCGAGAATATATGACGCAGAAGATTCAGGAGGGGAAAACGGAAAGACAAATAAGTAAATAACATACGAGATCTACACAAAGGGGTAAACTCGTTAAGAAAAGGTTACCAGCCAAGACTATGAATGATTAGAAACGAACGTGGAAAACTTCAGGCGGATCCAGCTAAAATTATATATGTGTGGAAATGTTATTTCGTCAAGCCTTTTAATGTATGCAAAGAAGAACAAACAGAGGAGTTTGAAATGCACAGCGCAGAACCTAGCGAGATTGAGGTCGAAATATCGATAAAGAAATTGAAAAATTTCAAATCACCAGGAATAAGCAACATTCCAGCAGAATTAATTAAAGCGTGAGGAACGGTACTAATCAAGGAACTACATAAATTGTTAGATGCTATATGGAGAAAGGAGGAGCTTCCAAAGGAACGGAAAACTTCAATAATAGTTCCTGTTTATAAAAAAGTTCATCGCAAATTCATCACCGCAGTAACAAATGTTCGCCACATGATTCTGTCTTGGGCAACATCAAGCCAATTCTCATTACGAACACCTACTTTTCGAAGATCCCTTCTAGTATTGTCAAGCCAACGACGTCTCGGTCTTCCCAACAGTCTTCCCTCCGGTTTCCCAATTAAGCTGAAATATAATCTTCGTTTTCCCCCTTCCGAGCTACATGACGTACCAATCTTGAAATTGTCGCGAATTCGTTGCAGTTTCATTATTCTTACAACATCGTGTGAGTCGTAGAATTCGTGGAGTTCTTTATTATACAGTTTCCTCCATTCTCCGGTTATCTCGTCCCGTTTTGGCCATGAAGATATATTTTTCTCAAAACCTTATTTTCAAATCACGAGGAATAGACAATATTTCAGCAGAATTAATTTAAGCGGGAATAATGGCACTAATCAAGGAACTACATAAATTGATAGGTGCTATCATAGACCTCATATGAGGTCTATGGTGCTATATAGAGAAAGGGGGAGCTTCCTTTCTCTCTCTCTATATATATATATATTTCCTGCATCATATGAGTTTCGACTTGTAATCATGTATTTTGTTTTCTCTACGTTCACCTGTAGACCCGTACTCTATTTATGGGATCACTGAGACACATCCTTACTGACTGAACAACATTTTTTGGAATTCTAAATTGTACGTACCAGGATACTGTATAGCTTTTTCCTTTTGAGAGAGTCATATGCATTCTTAAAATCTATGAAGAACTGGTGAACCGTCCCATCGTATTCCCACTTCTCTAATACATATCTCAAGGCAAAAATCTGATCCAACTTAGATCTTTCTAAATTCACGTTGGTGTTCTCTAATGATTTCGTCTATGTATACTGTTATGCGTGTTAGTAGGATATTACTCAATTCCGCTGTAATTATTACCGTTAGATTTATCGTCTTTTTATAAATCGGAACTGTTACTGAGGCTTTCCATTCTCCATTTAACACTTACCAATTTATTTATTTCCTTGACTAGTGCTGTTTCTCCCGCTTTTATTAATTTGACAGTGCTGCTGTCAATTCTGGGTGATTTGAATTTTTTAAATTTCTTTATCGAAATCTTGATCTCAATATCGTTAGGTTCGGCTATCCACGGTTCTGCGGTATGGATGTCAAATTCCTCCGTTTTTTCTCTGGTGTGTGCATTAAGAAGCTTGTCGAAATAGCATCTCCATGCATAGAATTTTTGTTGTATCGATCTAAAGATCTCCTCGTTCATTTCTAATCCTGCTTACCCTTGGTTCGTAACCTTCTCTTAAAGAGTTTGCCCTTTTATATAGATCTGTAATGTTGTTTGTTTTACCGTTTTCCTTTATCTCCTGAATTTTCTGCATCAGATATTTTCGTTTTATGTTTCTAAACCTGCGTGTGGCGTTACGTTTTGCGTTATTCTAGTGGTTTGCATTTTGTTTCGGTTTTATTGTTTAGCTATCAATGTCTTGCTTGTTTTCGTTCCTCATGAAGCTTAAGGCATTCTTCATGAAACCAAGCCTTGTATTTCTGTCGTTTCTTCTCACCTACAGGTTCTTTTGCTGCACCCTCCACAGTGTCACGAATTGCCTCCCACATCTTATTCACATCAATTACGTCAACAGTATTACTCTTCAATATTACTCCGTCAACTAAGATTTCGGATCTATTTGAGATTTCGATTTGGTAATCTGCCTTTACGCCCGAATTATCTGGTAGTTTTACTTCGAATTTCCGTTGCTTTTATCTTCTGTTTCCCTGTTCGCGATGCACAACTTTCCCCTCACTTTCATTACTACTAACTGATGGTCGGTGTCATCTTCCGCTCCTCTGTATGCTCTAACGTCCATTATGATGGTGTATCTTCGTCTATCTGTTAATACGTAATCGATCTGATTGTGTGTTTTGTCATGCGGAGATGTCCATGTGTATTTGTGTGTATCTTTGTGTTCAAAGTACGTGCTGTGTACTATTAGATCTTTCGATATCGTGACGGTTATCAGTCTTTCTCCATTGTTGTTCTTTTCGTGACGATTTGATTTGCCTATAGTATGTCTATAACTTCCTTCCCTGCCTACCTTTGCGTAGAAATCCCCCAAAACAATTTTCACATGGTAATCGCTCAAACAACCTATTTAGCTCATCGTAAAATGTATCTTTGTCGTTATAATTAGCTTGTTCGGTTGGAGCATAGATAATTTATTAAAACCGTGTTGCAGTATCGAGTACGTATCCTAATAGGACAGTCTTTCGCTCACGAACTCTACATTTTGAACTGCTGAAACGAATTGTTCTGCATGAGGAATCCTGTTCCAAGATTGTGTGACTGAGTTCCTCCGTAACAGAAAGTGTCTTTGTCCTATCCAATGCTATATTAGTTACAGGATACTTGATATTTTCTAGTGATGGTAACCATACAGCATGTGGAGCACTGAGCGCAGTGGATTTAGGTTTATCCTATCCCACTACAAGGTCCATCGACAGGTCACTCGCTTTTCTATTTTGAAGAGGAGAAAAGTAGCCTGTAAACGACCTTGATCCCACTCTATCCCGACCTGAGCCTGAGATGCCTGAAGGCCAGCCATAAATACATTCAAACAATATGCAGTGTTGCAAAATCTGGGGAATAAATAGCCAAAAGGTCTTGAATAAACGCTTAATGTGAAGTTGGCAGCACTATATTTTGTACTTCACTGCACGGGAGTACTGTACGTTGTTGTAGCGCGTCTAGTAAGTGGCCTTGTGGGACCTCTGTACTAAATTACACAGTACTGAGCTGGTTGGACGTGGGAGTGCGTTGTGTATTTTTATTGACCAGATGCTCTTGTATTTTAACCCTTTCCTTGAATGAATATGGAGTACAGGGAGAGCATATTTTAGAACTTTATTACCAGTGTTTCTTTCAGTGGGGTTACTAAACAAGTATTGCCCCCAGAACACGTAAGATACCACCCGCAAAGTTAGGGACTAGCATTAACGAACCTAACCTACTCTTGACAAGGCCCGGAGGAATCAATTTTCAGTTCATATCAATTCTTTAGAATGTTACCTCATAGAGCTCAGTAAATGATTACAAATTTTCTTTGTTGATGTAGAACCACACCCAAGTGAAAAAGTAGTATTATGATCATCATAATACATTGTTTATTTCATTGTATTGCATTAATGTAATGATTGCTGTTGCAACAATAATAATAACTTTCTTGAAAGAAGGTGTAGCTATCAACAACCACCGCAAAGACGAAGAGGATATGAATCTCTCACTGCAAAAAGTATTATTGTAGAGTCATATACAAGGCGGGGTCTTAAAAATACACCACATTCTCGCTGGTACTTACCTGAGGTTAACCAATGTACGAAGATTTAAGTTTCTATATTGAAAGCTGTTACTGAAACTGATTGGCTTAAAATCAATTGTTAATATTCTTGCAAGTAAAATTGCATATGTATATGTGTACAAAACCACTTAATAACGGATGGAAAAAAAAAGTAAAAGAAAACACAGAGAAAATACGCGAAGAAAAGTTTTTTTTCTGTGTATTGCATAGTCAGTACGTGTATGTATAAATGTGTGTCTGCACCCGCATTCACTTACCATTAGCTACTGTATATTGTAATATATCAATATGACACTTAATGGCCAAACCGCAATATCTTAATGCCACATTGTATTAGTATTTATAGAATGGTAATAAAATTGTTGGATTCTGCTATTAAAATATTAAGGAAATAATCATGTTGTTAGTAGGTGACGCTTTATGTCAGTTGGTCAAGGTAGCTGTAGAATTATAGGCATCAAGATTCATTAATCGTGACAGAGTTTAAACGATATATATTATTTCATAACAATTAACCCATATTCTACGTATTTCTAATAATTACGATTTTCCTTGAAATTATAAACCTCTCTATAAACCTTTCTGAATATTATCATTGTCGTGATGATAAAAATTCTTTGATTTGTAAACTGACGTCTCCACAAATAAAATAAATCTTATCTGGACTATTAACATAATTACGAGATATCATTAGTAGTAGATTTACACTCTAACAAAGGAACATTTCAAGTTGATAATTTGGTTTCCGAAGCAATGGATAATCGATAGAGCAGGGAAAGAAATCGATTTTTTTTTAAGTAGTGGAAGCTAAAAGGTAGGAGAGAAAATGGCCCATAGTAAAACTTTTTGTCACTGATATAGCAGCAACTATAAGCTTTACTTGTTAGTCTACACTACTAAACTGTGCTGCGGCAAAGTCCCTTAAGGGTCCTGGCATATCAGACGACTGTATTGCTTTGCAATAGAGAGTTAAAGGACAGTTTCGTTTAGCCGCATGCAGCGAGCGCGTGCGACGAAAGCGTTTAGTGGAGTAAAGGCTGATTTTCATGAAAGCTTGCTTCCCTTCCGATTTAGGTGAGTAGCTAATTGAAACACGTGTTTTACTGCTTGTTTTATTGTAAGATAAGTGTATCAAGTGTTTAAATTGGCTATTCACCCACAGCGCAAGCAACGCAAGCTTTCATGAAAATCAGCCCTAATAATTTTTCATGCGTTTGGTTCGCGCAGTGGCACTGCTGCAATGGATAACATTAAGAAACAAATATGTTTGTACATTCTGGAACGTCAAGAATTGGACGAGAATGTTATGAAATTGTTGGTAAAACTCAAAAGAAAGAGAATACATGCAATGTATTTAAAAAGATACTGCAAAATGATACCATTCCAACTTGATAACGAAATATCTTACATTAGTACGCACAAATTATGCAAGCGTGATCACGGCTTTAACGCCCGCCAGCACCACGGAACGGACTGGTTTTCTACCTTACCAAAAAGTGTAGATTCTATCCTTAGAAGCCCACACACGCATCTACGACATTAATAACAATTTAACTGAACAAATAATGTACAAACCACATATATAAATGCAAAAAGCAAAATAATATTGATTAAAATAATAATAATAATATAATCCTCTAGCACAACAACCGTGCAGTCCAAACCTACAAAAATCAAAACCAAACTATGAACATACACAGTTGGGCTCTGAACCCAGTATCAATCTTTCAATATATATATATCATAATCATAGTCAGCCGTTTTCTATCCACTGCTGGATGAAGGCCTCCTCCTTTTCTTTCCACATATCTCGGTCTGCTGCTATCCTTATCCATGTAGCTCCTGAAAAACGCTTGATTTAATCTACCCTTCTTGCATTTGGACGTCGTCGGGGTTGTTTCTTTTCTCTAGGAATCCACTGTAGTACATTTGTCGTCCACCTTCCACCTGTTCGTCTAGCTATGTGACCAACCCATTTCCACTTCATCTTCTTCGCAGTCTTGATTACATCCTCTACTTTGTGCGTTTATCCATTCATTTGGCTTCCTGTTCCTCCTGGTTATTCCTAGCATGCATCTCTCTATTGCTCTTTGTGTGACTCTTAATCTTTGAGTCATTTGCGCATTCAATGTCCAAGTTTCACAGCCGTACATCATCACAGGTAAGACACATTGATTATAAGCATACATCTCTCCATTGCTGTTTGTGTGACTCTTAATCTTTGAGTCATTTGCGCATTCAATGTCCAAGTTTCACAGCCATACATCATCACAGGTAAGACACATTGAATATAAACTTTACGCTTCAGACACGTTGGTAGTTTGCTTTGAAAAATAAAGTGTAGTTTTCCAAACGAACTCTACGAAATTTTACATCTTCTATTTATCTCATCAGTCATCTTCGTATTCGATGTTTTGAGCTAACGTAGGTAAACATACTTATCAATTATGCGTATTATCTCTCCGCCAACCTTTATTTCCCTTTTTGCAGAATGTTAATTGTATATGACCTTTGTTTTACTTAAATTCATTTTAAGGCCTATTTTCGAATTCTCATTATTCAGTTCTTCCATTCTGGTTTGTAGTTCTTCCGCATTTGAAGCAAACAGGACTATATCATCAGCGAACCGTAGGTGATGAAGATATTCTCCATTAATTTTAATTCCAACTTCATCCCAATTTAAATTTTGGAACACCCTCTCCAGGACCGCA
>JAGDQP010006036.1:0-48052 GCA_022664845.1 Lepisma saccharinum
TATATATATATATACACCATATTCAGCCGTTTTTATCCACTACTGGATGAAGGCCTCCCCCTTTTCTTTCCATATATCTCGGTCTGCTGCTATCCTCATCCATGTAGCCCCTGAAAAACGCTTGATTTCGTGTACCCATCTCACATTTAGACGTCGTCTCGGTCGTTTCTTTTCTGTAGGAATCCATTGTAGTACATTTGTCGTCCACCTTCCATCTGTTCGTCTAGCTATGTGACCTTCCCATCTCCGCTTCATCTTCCTCGCAGTCTTGATTACATCATCTACCTTTGTTTGTGCGCGAATCCATTCATTTGTATTCCTGTCCATCATGGTTATTCCTAGCATGCATCTCTTCATTGCTCTTTGTGTGACTCTCAATCTTTGAGTTGTTTGCAAATTCAATGTCCAAGTTTCACAGTCGTACATTATCACAGGTAAGACACATTGATTATAAACTTTACGCCTGAGAGACATTGGTAGTTTGCTTTTGAAAATAAAGTGTAGTCTTCTAAACGAACTTCACACCATTCACATCTTCTATTTATTTCATCAGCCAACTTGGCATTTGATGTTTTGAGCTGACCTAGGTAGACATACTCATCAGCTATGCCTATTGCCTGTCCGCCAATCTTTATTTCCCTCTTTGCAGTATGTTGATTGTATATGACTTTTGTTTTACTTAAATTCATTTTAAGGCCTATTTTCGAACTCTCATTACTCAGCTCTTCCATTCTGGTTTGTAGTTCTTCTGCATTTGAAGCAAATAGGACTATATCATCAGCGAACCGTAGGTGATGAAGATATTCGCCATTAATTTTGTTTCCAACTTCATCCCAGTTTAAATGTTTGAACACTCTCTCAAGGACCGCAGAAAAAAGTTTTGGAAAAATTGAATCTCCTTGCCTTACCCCCTTTCCAACTTTAATTTTTTCACTTTCTTGATGCAGTCTAATTAAGGATGTGGCAGTCGAGTAAATGTTTCGCAGTAACTTGATGTATGCACTTTCGATGCCTTGATGTTCAAGTGATTTAAGTACTGCTAACAAGGAGACCGAATCGAAAGCTTTTTCAAAATCTATGAATCCCAAACACAGTGGAAGTTCGTATTCACTAGTTCTTTAAATAATTTCATTCAATGTTTGTATGTGGTCTATTGTGCTAAATCCGCGACAGAATCCGGCTTGTACCCTTCCCTGGTTAAAATCTAAGTCTCGTTCAATACGATTCAAAATAACTTTGGTGAACATTTTGTATAGGACTGACCGTAAACTAATGGGTCTGTAGTTTTCGACGCGCTCGTTGTCCCCATTCTTCTATAACAAAATGATAACAGCATTGTTCCAACTTGAGGATATTTCTCTCTTCCTCAGGCACATTTAGAATAATTTCGCAAGTTCCTCTTTCATTTTTTCACCTCCCCATGTAAACATCTCTGCTCAGAGTTCATCTTCTCCTGGCGATTTTTCGTTCTTCATCCCTCGAAGTACTTTATCCACTTCTTTCATTACGTCCGGGACTTCTACATAATTTTCTTCTGGGTCTGCATTTCCTAGTTCTTCCTCGGAGTAGTACAATTCTCTGTAGACATTTTCAAATATGTTTAT
Source organism: Lepisma saccharinum (assembly GCA_022664845.1). Classification (NCBI taxonomy): domain Eukaryota; kingdom Metazoa; phylum Arthropoda; class Insecta; order Zygentoma; family Lepismatidae; genus Lepisma; species Lepisma saccharinum. The sequence goes on from JAGDQP010006036.1 coordinate 1,605, forward strand.
AATTTCTTATTGCGTGTTACGTTCCCGTTTGGTCTGCTAACTGCAATTATTTGCTTTTCCCTACCGTTAGATGCTGTTTGTTTTTTTCAGGCTATTGTTTTCCTCGATTGTACTTCTAACAAGATTTTCGTTCTACTTCGTACATCCTCTCTTATTTTCTTCCTTACGGTTTAATTCAGTTCAATGTACTCAATCCTCTTTATGCAATTTTCCTCTTCTTTCATTTCCCTTCCTTTCATCCTCAAGAGTTTAGTTTGTTATGAGATTTTGCTCTCTTTTCTATCTGGTGTCTGCTATTTCCGTGGCTATTTCTCTTATTATCTCGGTCAGTATTTTCTTTCTGCTATCGATGTCCTCTTCATCTTCTAACTCTTCCAAGGCGCTAAATATGTTGCTTAGTTCTATCTCGAATGTCTGTCTTTGGTTTCCAAGATTTTCCAGATCTAAAATTGGCGTTTTTCCTCTGATAAGCTTATTTCCCTCAACTCTAGTATTTAGTTTCAGTTTACATCTCACCATCCTATGATCACTCGAGACTTTGAAACTGTTCAGAACAGACACGTCTTGCACAATTTGCCTGTTATTCAATAGAACGTAGTCTATTTCGCTTTTGGTCCCATTTGGGTCTTTCCATGTCCACTTCCTCTGGAACTGTTTCTTGAAAATTGTATTGGAAATCAACAGTCTGTTTGCTTCTGAGAATTCCACTAACTTCTCTCCTCTCTTGTTTGTTTTGCCAAATCCAAGGTTTCCCACTTTCGCGTCACTACTGTGCTTGGCTCCTACTTTCGCATTGAAGTCTCCCATCACAATTTTATAATGCGATTTGCTACTATCTAAAATCTTCTGTATCTGCTCGTATAGATCTTCGACTTCGTCTTCCGGGTGTGAGGTTGTTGGAGCATACACTTGTATAATTTCCATACTGTATCTCTTGTTTATCTTTATTACTACCCGTGCGATTATATCTGAAATTCCTTCAATTTCTGTGATCCGCGACTTCAGGTCCTTATTAATTATAAAGCCAACGCCTGTCTTTTTTCTATTTTCTGTTCCTTTGAAGTAGGACGTGTGCCCGGCCGGTAGTTAAAACTGTTATTCATTCTTCCTCCACACTTCTGATAGTCCTATGATGTTCCACTTAATCCTCATAAGTTCATCCTGCAGTTCTTCTAATTTGTCCTCTACTGCAAGTGACTTACAGTTGAGGCTCGCCACGTAGAGGTCCGTTCGAATTGCCGTGTCGTTATCCTGGCAGTCTACAGTCCGAACCCGGGCATTTTGACCCTCTGACTTCCTGCAGGACTGACCGCTGCCGTTGCCAGCTGCATTCCGTCCTCCGGGCAATGAGGACATCCGAGGCTGTTTCCTTACTTGTACCATCATATGTAAAGAAAGGATGGGTGCTGACATTTGACTCACCACGCTGTCAGCTAATGCGGATTGGTGAGCAGCCCTTCCATGTTCGTTCGCCAAGCAGTTGCTTGGGTACTAACAAGCCCCACGACGTGAACGTATGGATTGCTATATCTATCAGACATGTACCATCGGAATTTAATTCAAGAAGCTATAAGACTATAATTCGGACTTTTTTACATTATTTTCTTTACTTCACAATGGCTCGAGGTGTCCTCAAATCCAGCAACATTAATTTAGCTCATTTCGCGACGTCATACGATGACGAAAATTTGCACAGTGACGTAAGTCGGGTGACGACATAATATTATGTTTTACTTTGAGTATATTTATATATTTTAAAAGCATATTTTAAAATGATTTTAACATTACCCATAAATATTATCCCGCAATGCAGCGGCGTTCAGCTGGTTACAGAACACTTTAGGATTTTGACAGAAAATACTTCAAGTAGAATAAAACACAGATAAATTAATATATATTAACATTGCAATTAGTTTATTAAGAAAGAGAATAAACAAAATATCACCTACTATCGGTAAAACATGATAAGGCGTTTTTCCGTTTCGTGACATGTTATTTGTAAAACAACAATGTAATCTAGACCATTCCTTACATACTTTATTTTATATGGGTCAGTCCAGTAACAGTTGACTTCCACATGCACGATTATCTGTTTTATTAGAGTTAAAAACAACCATGTCCCAGCCGGGACTCGAACACAAGATTTTCGGGTCGTTGGGTTAAGGCCTTAGGTCGAAAACAACTACCCGGTCAGCCCCAAAAGGTATCCGTTGCATGATTATAAGATAAATCAAATTGCATTGAGGTTCGGGGGTCCCATCTTCGGTTATGTTGCTAAATGTGATACTGTATTAAGTGTGGCTATATTTTTTTACGTATTTCCAAGAATATCAAGGCATATTCGTGCCAGATTGGTAGCGTATGTGGCAGTGTATAAAAGTTCTTGCAGATGCTTTGGAAAATTATGTCGTAAACAATTTCGATAACATTTACAGCTGGATAACACGGCAAGGTATAGTTGCCTACTGTCGTATTTGTGTTATATAGAAAATAACCTAGAAAACCATAGTGCAGTTCTGTTTTACACTATAGAACCAATTATGACATATTTAATCCTAAGGTCGAAATACTTATAAGTAGAAAAGTTTGGGGTTATGGGGAACTCGACAGCCGCATTCTCGGTTTAATTTCTTTCAAGTTTGGTGCGTTTTTACTGGTCGTATACTATTTTGTGGAAAAATGTTTAATTTATATGATTTTTTGTATTATATTAACAGCAGTTGTTAACAGAACTTGCCTGTGGTTCATTCACTGCCTTATTAGTGCCATATTCTATAATATATCAAAATGATTAAATGCTCTGGAAAATTGGTAAAATCACATGTTTAATTTCAAATCCGTTTTTCTCAAAACAGCTTTACTTTGGTTAAGCCTTTTTTTTGAATTCCTGCAGTTTCGCGTAAATGATAACCACTTTAATATGCAGCGCCCCTTTGAACACTGTATTCGTTACTTAGTTAATGCTATGAAGTTAGATCTTTGCGGCGATATGCTCTCAATTTTTCTGAACCGTACGGGCTTCTTTAGGGGTGCTAGCTAGTTCTATGTGTGTGCTTGGTACCAGCTTTAATCATTGACTCTTGGCATTTATTCGACGTAAATTCTGAATTATTATAAACTAATAACTTTATTGATATCCATAATGCTTTTAAAATCTTTTAACCCCTTCTAATTTATCCAATATTAGCACGATATAAGACTATAGCATTATGAGTTTAGTTGCAAATTATACTAAATATTTTAACAAATCAGATATTTGCAATTTTCTACAATAATTATAGATACCAATTCAGGATGTTTACCTACTGTAACATGTTTACGTTGTTCGTATAAGCTACTAAAATGGATATAACCCTCCAAAAATTCCTAAATTAACCAAAATCGTCGACATATCCCCTTATTGTCTTAGATTTGAAATCCTCGATGACCAACCGTTTCCAAATTTGCCCCCTTTTTGAATTTAGTCACTATCATGCAATTTTCCATTCTGCATAGTCTGCGTCCTATAATGCTAGAGATATTATGTTCCTCAAACAATTGCTTAATACCTTAGGTTATTTCATCTTAGTCACAGTTAATGTTAAGTGCCACATTTGAATTAGTAAAGATTCGTACAAAGTGAGTATTGTTATTCTGCCAGACTGAATATGTTTTACTTAGTGCATCTGCTATTTGATTACATTTTATTTAAAAAAACCGCATGAACTTCAAATTTAAATTCCTGGAGATTCATTGTCCATCCCTTTAAACGATTATTACATATTTGTCATTGTATAGCCAGTGCAAACATGACGATATACATATATAAATCTTAAATGCCTTTCCTTTAAGAGATCCCTGGATTTTTTTTCATTACATCCAAGGCTTCAAGATGTTCAAATTCAATTACCAAATACCGTCTTACATGTATCTTAAGACATCGACTAACATACTATATAACTGAATTATTCTTTAATTCACCATGACCTGTATTTCTGATAACCCCAATAGCGGAAGCATAAGCTACCACATAAAATGATTATTCAAGATTAGTTTGAGATAATGCAGAAACTCTTACCAAAACGTTTTCAGCTAGTTGCAAGCATATTTCCTCTTGTTTACTCAACGTTTTATCTTTCCTAAACAATTTCAATAAATGCGATACAAATTAAGAGTACTTGCGTATGACTTAAGACGTAAATCATTAAACATTCGTGAACTATTTTACTTCTCAACTAGGAGTAAAAGGAAGGGAGAGATTTCGAGCAATAGAGGGACGAAATACGAAGACTTCGGTGTTAATTTGCAAAAGAGGGAAAACGAAAATGGGAGGTTGTTTCAAAACCTTGAATCTTGAAGAAAACGATAGAGGTAAAGACATTATTGTAAAAGGATTGTCATTAATATGTTTCGATCATTTCTACATATTTTAATACCGGCTCGAGAACAAATAGGAAAATTACTCCCAACCCTTCTCTCTGCCTTGCTCCCTACCAGGAATGAAGGAGGAGCCTTGTAGTTTTCGAAGCCGTAGACAAAGGGAAGGGAAACACAGAATATGTATCATATTTGTGGTTATAGCAATGTTATAACGAGTATGAAGAGAAAACAGAACATATTTCTTTCTATTTCCTATCTTAGTAAACCAAAACAGTACATGTTTTTGCTAAATACCAGCCACTATCAAAAATTTATTTAGTCTGCAAGACGAATAGTAAGAAATTTCTCCGCAGGCGGTATTCATGTTTACGTTGTAAAGGTGAATAAGTCGCAAGGATTGTCCTTTTAGATTTTTTATACTCATGAAGAAAGAAATGTCATGGGATGATATGAATCTGTTCTAGAAGAATCTGAAAACACATATTGTAAAAATAATTTTACAATCTACCTACTGATGCAGTGGCCGATGAAAGTTAAGAAGGCAATTGAAGGATATCAGAGACTTGGTGCACAATATAAAATATTGACCAAGGAATTGGTTGAAGCTCGTTGATAGCATTCAAACATAATTTGGGACACTTGCACTTGACAGGCAGTAATCCCTGGATTGCTTTCAGCTCTGTGGTTAGCCAATCGAGCCCTGAATTGATGCTTTTCTGTTGGCTGTAGCCCCTTCAGCGTCGGTAAATCGTTCGAGTGTCTGAGCATGTCAAGAGCAGGTTCTCTTTATTTGAAGGAGGTATTACGTCCGAACCGAGGAAGCGGGAGAGTGACGTCAGCATATGTGTGGAGGTCCATTTAGCAGGGATTTCGATAGTCAGTGTCTTCGTTCTCATCTTCATTCCATTTGAGTTAAGATCAGTAGAAAACATTATACTATCCGATAGACACTATATATGTATAAGAACCATCTGCTGTGCCAGGATAGGATACATATGCAAGAACAGAATTTATGGTAAAATAAACTTTCAGTTTGCTTTTATTAAAGAAGTAATTTACCAAAGCAAGAGTGCTTAATTAGTAGGTTAAAGTTCAACGCAGCAGTAAAGCCGGTTCAGCATTTAAACGTTGCTGTAGTATCAAACTTCAGAATTAGTCGTAGTTTCGGAGCTAGATGCGTATATAGAAAGCACGTTGACATCGCACATGGTATAATATCTCACAGATAATGGCACAAGGCTTGTCGGTTCCGAAGTTTATCGACACCACCCTGTACAGAGAAACTTTGTTTTTCAGTAATGGAGGAAAATGCCAACATTTCTAGCTTTTACGTTAAAGAATTCCAGCCTTGTCGTATTAGATATCCACCGTTGCCCGGGCAGTGGCGTCAGAGAATTCTGAGCTGCATTGTGGAGGTAAAAGGGTTTAAATCTCTGTGCCGGCAACCAAGATTAAGTTTTTTTCCAGGGCTTTCCTCAGTCACAACAGGTAAATGACGGAATGGTACTTTAAAATTAGTTATTGGCTGACACCTTGCCCCATGTTAAGCCTTAGATTCCTAATGATCATTAATTAAATTCAAATTTATTATCCTATTAAAATTCAATAGACTATAAAAATTAGGGCAAAATGAAATATTTTTTATATTTTAACATGCATTTATTGACACTGACAATGTCTACTTTTCACCAAACATACACCTTTTGTTTTTTGTTCTTGTCCATCTGCATCTTTCTTATTGCTTCGTTAACACGTTGGGGTTCTCTCTCTTGTTCTGACAACCGGATTGTGGGTTTAGTAGTTTACTATATTCATACCCCCATGAAATTTTTATCCAGAATCTTGATCACGAATAATCATGAAATTTTCGGATCTTCATATTTACAAGACAATCATTTCTTACGAGATGTACACAACACACCACTCCACTTCCAAGCAATGTAACTGTGTCTGTATTTGGTAGTAATACATGTGTGTCACATTTATTTCACGTTTTTCTCTTCAATCTTCTTGCACAATGTGAAGTTTCGCACAAGTTTGCGAAATAGTGACACAATTTCTAGCTGGATAAGGACTCTTGATTTCAATAATATACCGGTCATTATTTTCATCATTCTACACAGTGCCATCTGTATCTGTATCTGGATTGTCTGTATCAACTTTGTATTCGGGACTCCCTCGTGTACGGGACTGACTGTATTGTCTTCTTTTTATCCCTTCTTTAATTAACTTTCTACATTTAATTAGTGGACAACTGCCTCCTCTGCCCCCTCCCCTGTGCACACGCCTATGCCTTCAATATAAATCATATAGTTTTAAACAACTTCCATAACTTATGTGTTTATCCATAATATATATATATATATATGTATGTTTATATCTATATGTATATTTCCCACCATAGCTCGTGAACGCTTGAAACAATTCCAACCAAATTTGCTCCAACTAGCAATACACCCCTAGCACTGATCCCATATTTTGGGGGTGGGTTTAGAAAGTGGCGACATGTAAAAAATCACAATTCAACTATATCATTACAGGTTGAGCAACCCAGACAACAATATAGTTTTCCGGGTTGAACAGCTCCAAGTGGGCAAATTTGACATTAATTCATTAGGAAGTAACACAAGTAACTTAGTAGCAGTCTTCCACCCAGTACCCATTACTAAGTATTTGCTTTCCATTTTTTTCAGAATGGAATCTTAAAATACTTTGACCATTGTATCAAAAATATATCAAAATTCAATTTCGCTCGGACGGCCATAATTTGTATGCCCACATATTTTGACATCTAATGATGTTGCAAGGACAAGTCATAACTTTTTTCTGTCTCATTAGAATGTTTGCTTGTTAGTATTTGTGTTTTATTGTACAGATTCTACGCAATTTTACACTTGCACCATTGTGGGTCTCTCCTGATTATGAGTACAGCGATGTCCAGCTATGAGTGTAATTTGACTGTGTGTCACCATAGTGGCATTGAGTGTAAACTAGCGCCAGCTATTAAAAACGCGTGTACAAAAATCAGTGCTAGTCTAAATTGTATCGCCATTTTATCTTTAACTACTGACCGCTGACATCTAATATTTTGTACAAACTCATGTTTTCTAAATACCTATAACTCTTCTAGATCTGACTATCCACTTGAAATGGTGTTACTTGTTACTTTTACCTATCGACATCCCCCAGGAGTGGGGTGAGGCGGCAAAAGGCCTATGTATTATGAACCAACGGACGAAAACCGAAAAAATAATTTATTTTTCAGTGTGTAAGTGAAAAGATTTCGACATACAACGACAATGAAAATCCTCTTTTTTTTCTAACAAATTCATATTGTACGTTCATTCATTGGTTCGTATCCCCTTAGATCTGAATTTGCACTTGTAACTAAAATCCAGTTTTCCATAATTCAGCTTGCCAGACAAACCAGTTTCACCGGTACAGTCCCGTTTTTTAGGAAATGTTCCGGCGGACTGGCAGTTTCGTCTTTGGTCCCAGCCAGATGAAAAACAATGCAGTGTGTGCTATTTGGTAAGTTAACTATGGATCTACCAATTAACTATTGTAATTACCAAATAATATGAGATATTAAACAATGTTTCCTTTCAAAGTTGTTCAAAATGTAATGTTTGTTTCAAAAAAACCAAAATCAACCATTGTTTCTATTTAAAATTTTGAAGTTTTTTGAAGTTGCGCACCCTCTCGTAACAATATTTCCGAGACGCCCCTGTTTTATACCGTATATTTCATTTAGTATTTCAGTTTAGTTTGAAAATGGTATTTTCTATTATTTTTTTTTTTTGAGTCACAACATCCGAAAAGTCCCGAAACCCCTTTACACCATGTTAATTTCGTCAACCAATTACCGTATTTACGGGCGTATAAGACACACGGGGGGGAAGTGATATAGATGTACGGGCGTATAACGGTATTCCGGAGGGGGGGGGTGTCGGATAAGCAGAAAAAGTAGGTCTTCAAGCTGCCAAACGGCAAGATATTTGGAAACCTGTTTCCCCTAAACCTTGTTCAAAATTTAACGATTGTTTCAATGCGGGCAAAATCGTCCCTTCGTGCCATTTATAATTTTTAAGTCTCCCGAGACGCCCTGGTTTCGGAAGCATGACCACGTGATTCGGCACATGCACTTTGGTATTAACATACTTTGTTTCAAAGATTGTGCGCTAGGAGTTGAGCTAAGGCCATGTTACGGATTTCGTGAATCACCCTGTATATATAATCCACCTCCATATTCAATTCAATACTGGATCAGGCCTCCCCCGAAGGGAGGAATTGGTCTACTGCTCACACGCTGATCAGATGTGTTGTGAGAGGATATTCGAAACGCTCAATTTTGATCGCCACTGTATTTTATTCACAGCAGCTTAACAAGCGCGTCAAGATTCTGGGTGGGCACATTCCAGACCCTCCTACTTTAAATTTGTCAGGGTGGGAAACTGACTTGCCAGGGAGGAAATCCCGGGCATCCCCCCGTTAATTCGCATACTGCTTTCGGTACGGCCCAGAACTTTTGCCTAAACAGAACATTTTAGTAAACAGTACTTTTGCGTATAACCAACGCTAACAGGGGGCTGTCCCCCCAGCTTCCTTCGGACGCACCCTCCCCCTTGCACACCTCGCTGTCCCTCGGTGTGCATCCTGCCCTGGTGGGTTTATATACATCCTAGTTTTTAGTGGCCTCCTTTAAAATTATAAATCACAACTTTTATTAAATTTCCTTTTGTGTATTTACATTAAAAACGAAAAACAACTTTAATATTATCTTTAAAAAATATGTAAAACTTCGACGCCAGGGTTTCCACCCGGGGCCTTTGGAGCAGTTTTCCGACGTCTTCACCAAAAGACCAAACTGCAGCTGGTGGGTTGAGCGATTATCGCGGGTGGGCAATTCCTACCGGGAGATTTTCCAAGTGAGTTGTAATACGGCTGCCCAGTCCTGCGAGAAGAGCTGATAAAAAAAATCTTACCAGGTAAATACGTTAGTCTAAAATATTTTTCTAAACTTCTTTTTTTACAGACGGGAATAAATAACTCGCATTTAGACACTTTTAACTGCTATTGGTAACATATATTTACATATAGCAACTATTGCTATATAAAAGCAGTTTTGCATATTTGTAGGGCGAAATTTCTGTCAGTTGGGCGACAGAGAAAAAATGAATTTATTCCTCACTTGCAACTTTCGAGTTCATTGTGCATTCATTTCTTTTAAATAACATTAAGATGAAGGTTTCTATTGCGTTTTTATTCATAAGCCTTCAACGACGCATTGAATGAAAATTTCGTTTTCAGAAATTTGTTTTTATCAACATAGTGATATCAAGAGTGAAAAAATTTTCTCACCAAGCTTCCAGTTTTGCCAACATGGTATAACTTTCAAAATTTTCAAATAACTCTATGTCGTGTTATTGCGTATTAGGCATCCTCTAGTAGTAATAAATAGCATAAGTAAAGCAAACATGGCAGCGTTTCAAACTATTCATAAGGCAGTAATATTTTCGCCATTATATACAAAATAGGTAATTCCTTAAAATATTTCACCCATAATTAGCAATAGTGCAAGTTGATAATTCAACATACTGATACCATATAGTACAGCGGTGGTCCAGTGTAAGTCATGGTGTTAAAAAAAACGTTATACACAGCGCCCGTCAACTGACTTTTAAAAATTTCGGACTAACCATTCGACTTTCAAAAATAAACTACTACACATTTATTACATATGGTCTATGTAGCACTTGTTGCCGCAGCCATTGAATATTCGTGTCTGACCAATAATTCATGCCGGTCAGTGCTGCATGGTTAGTAAATATTGGGTTCTCTGATAACACTACGTGAATAACAAATCAGCGATCGCAGCTTGTTCAAGTCCCCAATTTCAAAACACGACTCGAACAAAGAAATCTGCCGGAAGCAGTTCGTGGTGCAGACACATGGCATGGATGAAAGGGATGATGTGGCAAAATTCACAGGATATTTTTGACAGCTCGTTCACTGAAAAATATGCGCGAACTCGTTTGTGTAAATGCAGCAACTGCTGCCAAGATACGAACTGCTACACTCTTGAGTTGTTGCAGAATGTGGACTTTCATATTTGACAGTCAGACGTCTTGTTTGTGGCAGACGATCACACAAATTTGAAAAGCAATCATCTGTGATACTCTATCTGGATGATGTACCTCCGTGGATCGTTCGTAATACGCTCCTTCAGAATGATAAGTCACTCTCCAAACACTAATATAATATAAAAGCTTCGGTCCAATTATACTCGTTGTTTAATTCTGGAATGATAGACACAATATTGTACACGCGATCGCGATACGAACAAAAATCGAAAGGTTTTCTGTTGGTATACAATATCCGCTAGAAAAAACTAAAGTCTAAAACCTCTTACAAAGATATTTGCTATGCACTCTGTGATGAAATAACGGTTATTGGCTCCGAGCTCTTGTCGGGCAGTGTAACAACGTTCCTTGTTGCGCTCGTACTGAAGTCGAGCGCTCTATTGACTAGGCTACGCAGGAGCTCAAATTTGTATGAATTAAGTGCAATATATATCTACAATCCTTATTTATACCCTATATTTATGTTAGTTAATTTAACTGTAATTGATATAGTATGTTGTATGTCATACTAAGTGTTCTTGAGTACACTATGAAAGTTGTAACTTCACCTCCATCCTGTAGGATGCCTATATATTGCTACTATACCTAAAGCCTTCACTGTTTGTATAAAATCACTTTTCGGAATTATTAATGGTAAGAGTTTTATAAAATTGTTAGATTAAGATTGCATGTATAAATCTTTAATATATTTAAATGTGTTTATTAAATATTATTTTGTTATAAATACTTTTGAAAAGTGACATAACCACCAAATACATTATACACCATAAGAAGTATATATCAAAACACTTTTGAATTACTTAGAAATTAATTTACCAAAATACACTGAAACTTTATGGGAGACAGTCTAATTTTCTTCTAATGTCTATGGTATGTACCTCTATAAAGTGCGCAACCTGAATGTAATACTAGTTCTGCTGAAAATCCGTAAGTGGACAGAGCTCTTAAAATGGTGCTAATTAGGACTATTTTATTTGCTTGTTTTGTTATGTTATTTTGTTTCCCTTTACATTGTCCTTTAAATGCAACCCTCGGTCTCGTATGGTAGGAAGCAGACCACAATATCTAGCTACAGTGTAATAAATATATTATATGTGTATCTCGGGTTGGTCACTCCATGCTAATGTCACCTTGTCATGCAGGTTTAATCCAAATTCCTACGCCCACAGAAGGGAGACAAAAATATATTAGCGCCTAATACATAATTACATTATTTCAAGAGACGTTCGAAATAGGCCATATAATTTATTTGCCCCCACTGAGTATATATTCATCCTGTTTGGGAAATAATAATTTCAGTACCAATTCTGAGAAGAATTTGAGAGTATATAGGGTAAGACGGGTATTTATAAATTGGAGACTGATCCAGAACGTGATATGAGTCCCAAAATCGTACCTGCATTTGAGGCAACCGGCGAGATGGTAGCTATCTGGGGAAGTAATATGATGAATAATAAAAAAAAGAAGCAGAAACGGCGAGCAAACCAAACAAAGAGAACAAGCAAAAGGAGGCAAAGAAGGAGCTAGCAATATATCTTTGTCGCAGAAATTCAAACAGATGCTCGATGAACAGCAAGGGACGATGGACCAAAAATTAAAATTGTATTCAGTAACCAATAGAACGACTTGGATAAGAAATTCAGTGATCAAAAGCAGGACTTCAATATTCTCGAGCAGAATTTTAACTACCAAAAGCAGTACTTAGATAAGAAATTCAGTGTACCAAAGGAGTACTTAGACCATAAATTCAAAGAGCTAAATTAGAAATAATTTAATCGGGTCCAAAGGCTAAATAAGATCGAAGCTAACATCAGTACTAGACTATAGTATTATTGGAATGAGTGCAAATCGGGTTATAACGCACTGAAGCTCCGAAGAAGCAAATTGAAGAGAAGTTAACTACACATAAAGAATATACTAATATCAGATTCAAGACGTTTCAGAGCGACGTCCAAAACTAGATAAAGGTTTAGAAATCTGCTTGATTATAAGGACATCCAACGGATAAAGAATACCATTAAGACTGACTTGCAGAAATAAGTGCAAGCAGGAGTGGAAGAAAAGTTAGTAAATTAAAGTTATCGTTTAAACAAGGTCTTAAACAATATTGCAGGGAGGTGATAACCTGTGAAGTGACGGAGCCATCAATTCCAACAGAAGAAGATGACCACGAGACTTGCTCCGAGGTCTATGGCAATACTCGAGACGGATCAGTAGCATTCCAAGGAGGCATCTACCCTTTCGGTGGCATTTCCAAGGAGCGAGCGGGTAGATTTTGTACAAAGGTTGACGACCACCTAGAAGGGAACGAAATTGTCTGCATAAGTCATAATAGGAGACTAAAATATCCAAGAAGACAGCCAGTCATAAGTCAAAATATTCATGAAGCCAGCCCGACCTAAAACTTAGAAGAACTAACACACTTTCTGAGAGCTATTGGTGCTCGAGAGGATTACTACTATGTTTTAAATCGAGCAATGTAAGGAAATGAGCAAGGCTGTTATCGCTTAAGAATCAGATACACAACTATAATTTTTTTGTCAAAAGATCATGAAACAATTACGCTAATAACAAAAGTAGAGAAAGTAATAAGAAAGCATTCAAATCAAAACACATAGATTGGGCAAATATGAAGAGCCACTAACAGAAAATAGCAAGCTTCATAACCAAACTGACTGGTAAAGATCCCGAGATAACCGATGAAGAACTGTCCCGATAAGCATAGAGCTTACTACATCAAAGCCTCAAGTAAGTACATGTGCGTAACGGCCACAATACTACTGAATATCTTGTGGATTAAAAAAAAACAAGACATCATTAGAACAAGAATAAATAATAGGAACCCAAGAAACGGATATTACCATCCAAATGGTGATATGAAGTCAACAGGACCCAACGAAAGTATGAACGGCAGATCTAACTATAGAGTGGAAGAAGACGCGAAGACAATATAAATAAATAGCTGAACAATCGCAATAATTGCTGATAAAGAATTCAACTTGAGACGAAGAATTTAACTCATTACTCTCACAACAAGAAGCAGAAACTATTTCACCTCAGAATAACCAAATGGAATGTAATGCCATTAGACAGCTACCTAGCGATTTTAGAGCTGAAGCTATTGGTGAAGACATGCCGATTCATCCCAAAGTTGTTAAGGAATGGAAGACTATGAGAAGCACACGAACAGAGGAAGGGGATGATCAAAACGAGCATACCATATTTGCAACAATAGAATATATCGATATTATCGGTTCAAAGGAAAGGTTGCGGCGAAAGCACGTTAAATAAAGAGGCATTCCAACTATAGCCTTACTAGATATATGGGGCAACTTTTTCCTTAATGAGTTGAACATTCTTTGAAAGGATTAAGAGGAAATATTCATCAGTCAACATGGATATTAGTGGTATTAGGAAGATTAAATGGAAAGCAGTTGGCGATATAGTCATTGAGTTAAATGGAAGTATTAATGTGCACGTCCACATCGCCTGGCATTCCAAGATCAAATCCGACTTACTGATCGTCGAGAATAATATATCTAACATCGTTTTGGGAGGAAATAATTTTGAAAAGGTTTGATTATATTAAAATTAATTATAGAAAACCCGAGAGAATAGTAAAAAGAACGAACAACACGTCATAATAGAAACTGAATATATAAGACGTTATAACATATAAAGTCGTTGGTAAAGAAGTACTAATTGTTAAGACAGGAAAAGATCTTGTATTCCTTGTAAATATTTATAAGGAAAAGTGCTCAAGTTAAAATGATAGAAGTAGCAGTTGTGCTTCAACAAATTTTTAAAGTAGTTGTACTAGTTAATTGCGCAGCAAGTAGCAATGCGTATCATTTAAATCACCATCTGCAGCAACTTGAAATACATATTTAACACCATCTCTAAACAAATTCCAAGGGTGTTGCCCCAATTTATCCAATATTTATAATTCCCTCTACCATGCGATCTAATGATAATATTGTCACGTCGTTGAGCACATGACATCATGACCATTATGTAAGACAATCACCCTAGGTTACATAAGTGCTAATTCACATCACTAGGTAGATGTACCAATTAAACATCTACAACAACCATTCTTAGAATCAGCAAATACATGCAACAAATGAATCTATCTGGGGTCGCAGTTTACTCCAGAAGCACGTTATTCCATCTGGAATTGCAGTTAAATCCAGCAGCAAGTTATTCCATCTGGAGTTGCAGTTAATTCCAGCTGCATGTTATTCCATCTGGAGTCGCAGTTAACTACAGCTGTAAGTCGTTCCATCTGGAGTCGCAGTTAACTCCAGAAGCAAGAAATAGCAGACCAACAACCCTTTTAATACATATTTCATATCCCCATTTAAAGCAAACATGATACTGTCAGTAACTTCCGTTTATGATAGTGAATAAACTGAATATTTTTGTGCAAATATAAGGTGATTCTCCAAGTGAAAATATACCCCGATTTACAAACATGCAATAGACATTTGGGCACCGTACCTAGGAAGGTTGTTCCAGAAATCCATAACGAAAAGCACTTAAAAAATCCATGAAAGATGTCAAAAATTAACAATGCTATTAAGAGGGTATGATAAAGATAAAACCGGCCACAATCGTACGGGCCAATCTGTCTACTCAATGTGATTATTAATACTTTCGCAAAAATAATCTTAAATACAATTAATGAAAAGAATAAATTTTGAATGTCAGTTACAATATTGATTCAGAAACGGGAAACCCACTCACTGTGCTATAAATAAACTATGTATCAAAATTGATAACCTAAAACAGAGGAATGGTCTTATGTACTAAATATTTTTCTGACATTAAAGGCGCATTCGAAAACCTATATTGGCCGGCACTAATGGAACGACTTATCCTCATTTATGGAAGTAAATTAAAAATTATTTTAGTATTTGGAAAATAGACGCAAACGATGCTGTTGGCATTTCGAAAAAAAAATACTTACGAGGGAATGCTAGGAGGGATCAGTTCTGGGGCCAGTGTTCAGGGACATAGCCTTCTAAATATAGTTGGAACAACTAAACAACAAAAGGGAGGAGGAGTGCGTGATTGGATACGCCGAAAATATGGCGGTGATAATCAAGAGCACCAGCAGGAACGAATTATAAATTAAAGGTAACATCGTAACAACAACTCTCACGTCGTGGTGTAAAATAGAACTACAAATATACGCGAAAAACGGAATAAGTCTAAATTAAAGGTAAACTAAATAGAACCAGATGACCGACAATAAAAATCAATGAAAAAACAATAAAAGAGAAGACAATTTGTAAATACCTGGGTGTCACACTGGATTAAAAAATAAACTTTATGCAACAGGTAACAAACACGAAAAGTAGAACAATGAAAATTACACAAACTAATAAACACAGCTAATAAGAAACTAAAAATCCCAATAAAACTAATTAATACTTATCATGATGTAATTATAAGATCACTAATTAGATATGGGGGGGGAGTGTCTGTTTTCATCAAAATAACGGCAGCTTCTCCCATGGATCTATAAATTAAACTAATTGCTCTCAAATACTGGTTAAAAATATAACCGCGACATAATTAGAGAAAATCTAAATATCGCGGAGAACAGTAAACAATAAATGCAACAACCAATGCATGGCAGCACTTTTGGAACACGGGTGAGAAGGAAAATAGAGTATTATCACGTTAACCATAGAATTACCAAGGTATGTTTTAGTCCTTTTAATTATCTAGAGGGCCTCTAAAGCCCACAAGTAAAATTGCATTTTTTGACAGAAAGTATTTTATACTATGTGATAGAAACGGTGGGTGTCTAAGACCTCACATAATTTTCCCCTTTTTATTGCGATATTTCAAAGTGCAATGCTGAAAAGCTATATCTGTATAGTTGTGTGCGTAACCATTTTTTTTATGTTAGTAACTATTACATTTATAACTTGCTTTTACAAAAAAAAAGATAAAAGCAAACTAGTACACTTTAGAATATATATGGAAACACATTCCTACAAAATTTCATTAGATATCACATTTCATATATAGTATATATCCTGGAGACTCCGAGGCCCACAACGAATTATTTAATTACAATTGGAGGAAGATAAGCACTACAAATTAAGTAAGTACATTGGATCACCAATTTGTTGAAGCCTGATAATATAATTTTTAGTTTTTTTGTTGAACAGGATTTTTTTTGAAATGTGTGAATTGGAAGCCCCCTGTTAATGCTAGGGTTCATATTACCAGGCGAGAAGACTATTAGATACATATACACAGTTGGTATAATTTTATATTTTTTATATTTCCCTAATATTTTTCTATTTTATTATCATTTGTGATAATATAGTATAAACATAATTCGAAGTCTATCAAATGTATTGATTAAATTATGTTAATGCCAATTATCAAAACACTGCAGTAAATTTCGTCATAATATGCTTCTAATGGTTTAGGAAATATTTTTCTATGAATTTCCTTCGTAACATAAAATTAAGCCGGAAGAGCAAACATGCTTCTGCGGATTTAGTACGCATATGATATTGCTGTGTTTCTCCTTATACGAATTATTTTCTTTCTTGAAACACGGAAAATAACGATGTTTACTTTATTTGGCTACGTATGTGTGAACGTTCGTTTTACGTTTTAACTTAAGCTCAGATCATATATGTGTATACCAAATGACCAAACAATTTCTTTCCCACATTGTATGAAATTGTCCGTGACATTTAGAAATCCGTTTCTATTATATTTTTAATAGACACATAATAAATGTTTTATAATGAAGAGGCCAAAAGAATGGTACTTAAGTTCATGGGTTTCCATGTATGTCACTTTCCTTATGGAACTGTTGATACGCACAGGCTTCACTGGTTATAATAACTGACGCTGAGGTATTAAGTGTTTTCATAATGAAAATGATTTAACTAAAGACTTTTTTTACGTTATTGTTTTAGAATTTGGCATACACTGACCACATCAGTTCAGGAATATTGTTCAAAACGAATCATAAAATGGCTTCTGTAGTTAAGATGATGTATATTTTTCTCCTGGAACTCACGTATTACTCTTTTGTAATTGGAGGACCAGGTAAGTGTGGGCCTTTGATACGTAGAACGGTTAGAACCAGTCTTAAATATTATATTTTTTAAAAAAATGACAGCCCTGAGAAGTGCGAGGTTCCCAAAATATGACCTGCCCATATAACTATAAGTTTGGTAAGTTAAGGCGACTAATTGAAAAGATAAATGATTTGAAATGTGTAATTAATTATGTTTTTCGTAACACTAGCAACTACGATGTCCGGATTACCGTTCACAGGCGAAAGCACGTAACTACGGAAAGGTTAGTTAAAAAAATATTGTGGGTTTAACAAAAGTTGCACACGTTATAGTTAGATAACAAAACACTTCATACAAAATTCTGATTAGAATTTGGGGAGTAATAAACAGGAATGTTGAGATCACGAAATAAGGCTGGGTTTGATTGGAAATGCACATACGTCATTTTGCCATTGAAGATTGTGTTACTTCTGTATATATGGTATTTAGCCATAATATTCTAAATGTGATATTTTAAAGGATAACATTTCCATTCGCTTTGTCGGTTATATTTTAGACATGCAAATAACATACCGGAATGGGAGTATAGAATAAATGCAATTAAATATTTTACTTTCAATACGCGATTACTTGCAAATATTTGTATAACAGTAAGAACATTCTTCTAGTTACTAAATTTACTGAATTCTAGGTCTTAAATATACCTCACATTTGTTATCATTTTAACCAGGTAACATATTGTATAATTTCCTTCAAAATAATCTGCGATTCCGTTTTCAAAAATATTTTTTATGGGCCCAAGAAATTTACATTGCTGGTTTAACATGAACGCTTTCTGGTCGAACATATAATTTGTCACTGTTAATCCCTTCCTAAATTTATGTATAGCCTTCACTAATCTTAGGATGCGACTAAAATTCCATATGAGGAATTAAAGTTTTTCGGCATCAGGCCACAGTTTGCAGATACCGTATTAGTATTTGCCTGGCGTGACTGACAAAAACCCTGAAAAAACTCAGTCACGGTCGGTGGCTGCTTGGATTGTTACTAGTGCTTTTGATTTTTAAACCATTGATCATCTTACTAGATTAAGGTCGTCTGATGGACCTTTAAATATTATGCTCTTCTCTTCTCAGACTTTATTTCCCCCTTGCTGAAAACCTATTACCGTCTTCAAGAGTATTGCATAATAGTGGGTATATGACATTACTTTATTTGCAAGGAAACGCCTGGTTAACTAAGTATTTCCTCTTTTAAGCCGGATGCAATAAGTCCTGACTAATATATGTTATCAGCGAACACAAGTTCACAAGAATTAATTTTAATTTGTTACAAACGTTTATTTTTGCTGATAAAACGGTCTGCTTCTAGCTTCAATTTTACCATGCATTAAATGAATACAAAGTTATCTGTTCTTTAAGTATTCTATCAACGTTGGCTAACACGGCAAATCTTTAGCCAGCTTCCAGATATCTGAACAATAACGACACATCTTATAAGCATGTAATTGCATTTGTATGACCTTTGGGCATTTGAGGCTCAGGTACATATATAATAATCAGCTGTGCTATATACATTGATGGATAATGACTTCCCCGTTTAATTCCATATTTTTCTATCTTCTTCTATTCCCATCCATGTAGCGCCCGAGAATAACACTATTTCACCTACACATCTTACATTTGAACGTCTTTTAGACGTTTCTCTTTGACTCGTAATGCAATGTATTACTTTTGTTGTTCACTTTAAATCTCTGCATCTAGGTAAGACTCACTCAGCTCATCTTCATGAACTTTAGAGCCTTGAATATATCTTCTAAGTATGTTTATGGAGAGCCCATTCATTTGTTTTTCTATCCCTCATGGTTATTACTAGAATGCATCTGGCCTTTTCTCTTTTGTAACTCCTAGCCCTTAACTCGTTTTCGCAGACCAAGTTTAATCTTTACAAACGTACATCATCATAGTTAAGATAAGTCATTCATAAACCTGCACTTGTTACACGCTCGTAGTTTGATTTTGAAAATAAATGTTAGTCATCCAAACGAGTTCCAAGCCATATTTTACAGTATATTCCATTTATGTCATCCGTCAATTTGACATTCGATGACTTAAGCTGCGCAGGTACTGTTTTGCCGTTCCCTCTTCACTTGAGGAAAGCAGGATTATCACCAGCGATATTAGGAATTAATTTTTATTCAAAACTCATTTCAATTTAACATTTGGAACACTCATTCTCTTTATCCTACCCCATACATAAATAAGAGGGTTCCTGCTGGTATGGATGATACCGGATCAAAAGGCCAGAAATCCGAAATGTTGTAAGAGAGGAACAGCATGACCAAAGCGTGGAGCATTGTGTCTCCAGACACGTCTCCTGTTGTCAACTGGTGACAGACACATGCGGAACTCACCGATGAAAGAAAACTTCTGATAAGGTAAATTTTCCACTCATGCTGCTGCCTTGTCCATGCGTAACGCACTACATAGTGATGTGCGTTGTTTTGGGGGCCGCGCAAACGTTGTTTGCCCCTGAAATGATATTCATGCCGACGATTTCTCGCGGTCTGACACTTTACCACAAATTCAGCTGCGTCCCGGAAATGTTGTAGGTTGGTCGCATTGTCGAAATATTTTTGACGGGCATAAAATACGAGTTAAGGGTTTTCAAGAAGCTGTTTCGCACTGGTTCTTGTTATTTGCTGTTTGTCTTCCTCATCTTATGTCTAGATAGCTTTGCCAAGTTCTCACAAAATCACTGTGATGTCGTTCCAATATCTTACCATTCCTCAAAAACGATTCCCGTTTGGTAATATATTATCATTCTCATGCGACCGAATTGAGAATGAGTTGTCTTTGCGTGGCAGTATTTAAATATAGAGAGAGCGCCACTGCGCCACTGTTTTTTTGCTAACTATGTGGTTTACTTGTCCTTGCATATATGTTTCCATTGTAAAAAAAAACTTGGTAAACTATATGGGCCCGTCTAGTCACTTTGGACTTCGACTCATCACGATTCGACTTTACCCGTTAAAATCCACACACATGCCCCTGCCGTTACTCGAGCCCAGAGGTTTTGAGCCGATGGCCTACCGCCGCAGACAGCGCCGCCACCATTGTCCGGCATTCCTCCATTTTCTCGCATTTCTACAGTACTTAGGTGGTGCAAAACTTTCTGGTATATATACAAAATTAAATTTCAGAATTCAAATGTTAACCCCAGACTCTCCGCGTATCATTTGGAAAAAACAATCTATCACTGCCCTCCCTGCACATGTACTGAGTTTCCCATACTAAGAGAACCTAAAATCAGCAATATATAGAAATACATAAGAAAATTAAGAATCATATCACAGTATTCGCACTTCCCACACCTTCAATAGCCATTGCTATTTAACGCCAAATCAAATCAGATACGCGAACCATTACGTGCGAAACAGCTTTTTGAAATCCGGCTTCTTGAACAGCTTCTTTAAGCTTTACGAACATATGATTGATACCGAATGTAAGCCCAATATATATATTTTTTTAACTTAACCTTCAAATATTCATCTGTCTTAATGTACCAATATGTCATTCTTTAACAGGCCATTGATTCCTTACCGTTATATTTCTATAGAACCAAATATACCACCAGCACTCACATATAAGTATCGATATCGTTGAGCAAGGATCATTAATAATAAAATTATTTTCGTATTCATAACACATCACGTTTCCTATAAATATGAAAGGTTGTAACTAGCATGTAATCGAATCGTTGATTACCAAAATAACATTTCGTACTACAACAATCGGTGGTTTCTAGCATAAATAATGGCATAAGGCCTTCGGAAACACTTTGAATATGCAGAGACGGCAACGATACTTGTTGTGTTGTTTTCAATATGACAAATACTGTTATCTGTCTTTGTTAGTTGATGAGATATGATCCTATGGTCTACTTTTCTTTTAATAACTCAAACTCGGCCGAATGAGCTGAGATGACATTTTGCCTTTGAGGAAGTGAAGGTACCAGTATAAACTGTCCAAATTATCCGTGCATATGCATTAAATAAATCTAGCCTAGTATGCAACATTATGGAAACCACTTGAAAAACAATACACTTTGCAAATATATTAAGAATATCTTAATATGTAAATATCAAATTTAATGGGGGAAAACAGAGGAAACAAGATGATGAATTAAGCATACCCACGCACACGGTGTTAGTCCATGAAACAGCCTAAATAGTACGAAACGGGATCGAACAGTGAGAACACAGTGTCTTAACTTGTAAATAGATGGAAACAACTGCTGTTAAGATCTACAAAACCTATTATATAGCTGTTTGGTTTGGAAGAACGACGGTGGGTGGAAAACGTAAAATAAGAACATGAGAGTAGATGATTAGTCGATTTTCAGTTTCTAAGAAAAAAAAATCTAAATTTTGTATATCAAAAGATGATATGTAACTTATGTAATTTGCAACCCAATATATAGCATTTTGAATTAACAATGTTCAATAATTAAAAAAGAAATCAATACAAGAAGAAATACATTTTTCGTGTTCTCATAAAATGTAAATACGATGCTGGATCGGAAGATTTCATCAAATTAAAATTTTCTTCCTTTTGTCTTCGTAGCAACATGAACACATTTTCCACGTTATAGCGTTCCGAAATAGGGAAAATAGTTATTTTGTTCCGAACCACCATGCTGCATAGTTTGGAGTATTGCTATACTCTACCACGAATACCTATTGCAAATTTTAAAACATTTAAAATCACGAAACTTTGAAGTTGATTTTCCTTAGACAGCTCAAACCTGCGCCATTCGTTTCATAATTCCAAAAGCTTTTATTTGATAATTTACTTGAATTTAATAGACTAAGCTTTATTTTTAAATACATCTTTTTTTACAAAGCTAAACATCGATTCTTTTATGTATATATGAGGCTTAAGTCATACGTTATGGCAACTATGTTCTTCTTTCGAATGGGGGATAAAAGGACAGATCAACGATACACGTTTGAAAGATTATGACATGGGCTGTCAAATGACATTAGCAGAGGAAAGCTGGAAGAAAGATGGCCTCTTAGGGTTAGTAGCAAAACACACCTAACAGAATTAGTGGTTTATAGTTGTATGATCAACTCTGCCCAATTTGAAAGCCGGTATTTACCTCGACACTGTTTGAAAGTGTAGGAAACCTACACGTAGTGCTTCCGGTAACTCTGTATGGCATTTCCGTGCATTGTTGTTGTGGAGAAATGTCACTTTTACATACGCACGTTGTTCACTGGTCGTGACCTCCATTCTGGACCACTGTCGCCCACCTACTGAATTTCGGGCGTGCTCAGACAGGCAGCTCAACTCACATACACCATATGGTAAGGCCATTCGACAGCCCATGCCGTAAGCTTTCCAATGTGTATCTTTGATCCCTATTGACAAAATTAGCTGCCAGAGCCTATAACTTAATCCCCGTATTATTGAACGTCCACCTGATTAGAACGCATGTGTAAAATTTCGTAATATTATTCCAATAGTTTCACGTCGACAAAATATAACAAAAGTACACAGCCTCTTATGAACGGCATTACGCACAAAAACCTTTACGAAGTAAATTTAATTGGTTAAAATGTAGCATTCTGTATCTTAATTTCAGTTCTATTTTAGAACAGATCTAGTAAATACTATTGCAGTCTATGTATAAAAAAAACAGTATGATTTGATAGTTTAAATTATTTAGTTACAGATTATTAAGCATACTATATTTACTAATTTTATATGGGAACATAGTTGCATGTATGTATTTATTTTGAATATAAGTTTATTTTATACAATATCAACAAGAGCATATTTGATTCTAGAACTCTTGGTCCGTTGTATCCAATAAGAAAGACAAACGCTTAAGAATAAGCTTCACTGAAATTAATCATAGTGACTTTAACGTTTGACTGTATTGAAGGTGGTTATCTTGCTCATCATCAGTTTGTTGGCTTAGGGCTAGAAGGTCCTGCGAACGATACCAGCAACTCTCCATCGTGACTCACCTTTTGCCCAGTCACATCAGGTGTATGCCTGGATAGTACTAACATACAATGCCCTGGCCAAATACCTTTTACAATCTTCTCCACACTATTGAAACCTAAGACTGAGATGCGTAAAGGTCATAAATAACGTTCAAATTCAAATCAATGGAATTTTAAATTGGTGAAATTAAACGATCAGTTTAATAATTTATTTACTTCAACAACATTTTGAAAATGTTTCTTTTCATTTTTAAATTAAAAACAAAATTGAGGTATTCCAGTTGGACCACGTTTTGAATTTCCGTACACAGTTAATAACAACGAAGTGAAGTAAAAGTTTGAGATTCCCCACAATGTTTTCGTGTTCGACACAAAGCGAGATGTAGAATTTCCGAAGAACACAGCAGGCGTGTTATTTCGTTTTACTGCAAGATACCGTTGTACAGTTAGCGTATTCCTTGTGTTTACGTTTTTTTAAAAGTGAACATTGTGGAGAATTCAACTAATTATTTAACTACGGCAAATACAACGTTACTCTTATCTGCTGTTATGAAAAACGTTTGGTTAATAATAACAATTAAAGGTTTCCAAATCTTGAAGATTATAACAATTACAAGATGCTCAAGAGGCAGTAAATCACTGGCGTTGATGACGACATACAAAATTTGGTGCGTTATTTCGCATGTTCCCGTGTGGCTAATTGTAAAAGTGCTAATTTTATGAAACAGCAGCACAAATGGTACGTTTCTTCTTCATCATCATGGTATTCATCCGTTTTCTACCCACTGTTGGATGGATGCCTCCCCGTTTTCTTTCCAACAAATATCGGTCTGCTACTATCCCCATCGATGCAGCTCTTTAGAGCGCTGGATTTCATTTACCAATCTTGCATTTGAAAGTCGTCTCTGTTGTTTCTTTTCTCTAGGGACACATTTGTCGTCCAACCACCATCTGTTCGTTTATGTATATTACCGGATCATCTACAGTGCATCTTCTTTGTAGTCTTGATTACATCCTCTATCCTTGTTTAGGCACGAATCCATTCATTATTCTTCCTGTCCCTCGTAGTAATTACTAGCATGAATTTCTTCCTTACTCTTTCTGTGAATCTTAATCTTTGAGTCATGTACGCATGCAATGTCCAAGTATCACAGCCATACGTCATCACAATGTCCAAGTTTCACAGCCGTAAAGACACATCGAAAATAAACTCTAAGCGGGAGACAAATTCGTAGATTGCTTTTGAAAATAGAGTGTAGTTTTCCAAACGAGCCTCGCGCCATTTTACATCTTCTTTTTATTTCATCAGTCAACATCGCATCCCATGTTTAGCGCTGGTCTAGGTAATCATATTAATCAAACATGCTTTTTGTCTCTCCATTAATGTTTATTTCCTTCTTCGCAGCATGTTTATTGTGCATTACCTTTGTAATTTTAAATTCATTTTAGACCTGTTTTCGAACTCTTATTATTCTGTTCTTCCATCCAGGTTTGTAGTTCTTCCGCACTTTAAGCAAACACAACTATATCATCAGCGGATCGTAGGTGATCCAAATATTCGCTATTCATTTTTATTCATACTTCATCTCAGTTTATATTTTGGAACACTCTCTCCAGGACCGCAGAAAACAGTTTTGGAGAAAATTTTTCTTCTTACAAATTTTCATTTTTTTTTTCACTTTCTTGGTGTAGTCTAACGAAGATGTAGTGGTCGAGTAAATCTTTCACAGTAAATTGATGTATCCATTTTCGATGCCTTCATGCTCAAGTGATGTACTGTTGCCAAGAAGATCGAATCGAGAGCCTTTTCAAAATCTATGAATCTGCAATTTAGTGGAAGGTCATAATCATTAGTACTTTCCATGACTTCATTCAATGCTTGTATGTGGTCTATTGTACTAAATCCACGATTAAAACCTGATTGTTCCTTTCCGTAGTTAAAATCCAAGATTCGTTCAATACGATTCAAAACGATTGTGGTGAAAATTTAGTATACGGTAGAGCTGGCAGTAAACTAAATGGGCTCTAGTTTTCCATGTGTTCTTTGTCTCCTGTATTGTACAATAAAATAATAATAGCAGTATTTCAACTTGCCGGTATTGCTATCTTCCTCAAGCACATCGAGAATAATTAAAAAGTTATCTTTTCATCTCCCAATTTAAACATCTCCTTTGGGTTTCCACCTTCTCCTGGAATTTTTCCGTTATTCATCTCTCGACGTACTTTATCTACTTCTTCGTTCATTGTGTCTAGAACTTATACATCGTTTTCTTCTGAATCTAAATTTTCTAGTTCTGCTTCGGAGTATTACCATGTTCTGTAGAGTTTTCTATTTTTTTATATATAATTTCCTCCTTATTTCATGTTATAGTCCTCTTGTCTCTTAAATGTAGTGTGGTATTGTTCAGGCTCTTGTTTTCCTCGAATGTATTTCTAAAAATATTTTTGATGTATCCTCGTACATACTCTCTTATTTTATTCTGGACGCTTTTATTTATTTCAATGTTCTCGATCCTCTTTTTGTATAGCTTTCTTCTTCCTTAATTTCCCTCTTTTCCTTTATCACGTCGCTTTCTTCTGCAATTTTTCTCTCTTTTTATGCCTGTTATTTCCTTAGCTCTTTCCCTTATTATCTTAATCATTATTTTATTTCTGCTATTGATGTCTCCTTCGTCCTCAAACTCTTCCAAGGCGCTGAATATGTTGTTTTGTTCTATCTCGAATGTCTGTCTGCTTTTACTAGATCTAAATGTGTCGATTTCCCCCTAATAAGCTTCTTTCTCTCAAGTCTAGTATTTAGTTTCAACTTATATACCACCATGTTATAATCACTCTGGATTTTGAAGCAGTTCAGAACAGACACAACTTTAGGAATTTCCATGCTATTTGATAAAATGTAGTCTATTTTATTTTTAATCCAGTTTCAGCCTTTCCATGTACACTTCATCTGGGTCATTTTCTTGAAAACAATGTTGGAAATGGACAGAATTCCACTAAATTCTGTTCTCTCATGTTTGTTTTTTATCAAAATTCGTAAATTCCCTTATTCGTGTCAATGATCCGACTAGTTCTTACATTCGCATTGAGGTCTGCCATTACAATTTTGTAACTCAATTTTCTACTATCCTCATTGAATTTACCTCCTCGTATATGTCCTCTATTTCCTTCTCCGGGTTCGTTGTCGTTTTGGAGCATACACTTGCATTATTTCCATACTGCATATCTTGTTTATATTTAATTCTTTTCGTGGGATCTTTCTGAAATTCTTTCAATTTGTGTGATCCGCGACTTCAGGTCCTTATTACATATAACGCCAATGAAAGTCAGTTTGCTATTTTCTTATCCTTTGAAGGACAACGTGAACCCTGACAGTGATCCGAACAGTTCTTCATTATTTCTACAACTTCTGATTGTCCTATATGATGTCCCACAAAATTATCTTAAGTTCTTCTAATTTTTCCTCTCCTGCAATTGGCTAACAGTTGAGAGTCACCACGTATAGTTGCGTTCGAGTTGTCGAGTTGGGGCCCTGGCAGACTGTCACTCGCTAAATGGATATAACTTCTTTGTGAGCAGAATTATTCAGTCACTATTTCCTTTGCACCAAAGATTTTTTTTTAACTGATTAAATTTACTTTGCTAAAAGTCATAATGGAAGCTGCCATTTATACACAATATACATAGCAGTTTAGGATAAATTGATTTGAGTTCCCATCTTTTATAATATCTAAGTAAATTAGAAATCAGTCGTTATTTAAATATGTTGCAATTTATAACTGAAATTTTAAAATATCAAATACTAGACATATTGTACTTTGTATAATGTTCATGCATATAATTACCAAAAATCACACATATTAGAATGCCTAAGTGTGATTTTAGTAAATGCCTAGCATTTACTTATTTGTTTATTTGGTATGGAATAACCCATATATAAATTTGATCAAAACCAATTTTTAAAAAAGTAGGTTTGTTTAAAAAAAGGCAATTGTTTAAATAAAAATAATATAAGAAAAATCCTTCCAAATTCACTTTAAGTCACTTAACAATTTTCTACGTACAAAGTTTAAGCTAAGTTGTCCAGCAGCATGGGAGGAATTGTATACAAAGGTTTATAAAAATAAAAGTTAGCAACCTTGCGAAGTGGACGAGCAGGTTGAATATTCGAGGAACTAGGTTAGAAGGAGATGACCGAGCTGCCAAATTTTGAAGCTGAAAATGGCCACCCGTCAATCGTTCGGTGCGACCATCCGCCATCTTGTGTATGGAAGAAAACCACGAAATCCCTATTGTTTTATTTACAACATACAGATATTTTTTTTTTATGTGAGATCTACATCATATGTTATTATACTACATTTGTTTTTAGGCAACGTTTAAATTAACTCCAGGTGGGGTTGAATGAAACAAATCTAGCAGAAGGAACACTGTACAATGAAAAATATTGGCATCTGTAGCCGTTAACTGCGTATGACCCGGAGCTACGTATTTATATTTGTTTATTAAGGAATTCTTCTGCGAACGCGGCCGACACAGTTCTTACAGTAAAAAATCCGTTCAGGGTGTGGATCTCCCTCTTGTTTCTTCACCTCTGATCCAGAGGAAGGTAATGACAAATGACCATTGCTTCCCTTTGTACAGAGGCCTTCCCATTCCTTTTATTTGTTTCCCTTCATTTATTACTTGCATTATCCTCAATTTACGTAGGTTTAACTTGTATATATATCATTAAAAAAATCGAAACCAGAAAAAAATTCCTCTACCGTATCTTAGATAAATTAGTTAGTAATTCCAAATAAATTGCGTAGAGGAGTGAAATAATAGTTTTTTTTTTTGATTTGTTAATATTGAAACATGTAAGCATTGCTGTCTCGAATTAATGGAAAATAAAGCAGAAAGACAAGTGAAGAAAAGATAACTCTTTACGGCAGCAGAAGGTGGGAATTAGAATGTATCCAATAACGTGATAGCAAGATGCGATCCATGAGACATAATATGGCTTTAGTTAACCCAATTTCGCTTACTCGGCACTATTTTGTGTATATTCATGGATTTACTCCGATGCGATATCGACTTTATCGAGACGTGCGAGAAGGGATACATTCTTAAACATGTGCGCCGAGCAATCCTCAATGGACGCTCGCAATGCCCTTCTTAGTGCATGAATAAGTACATTGTGATCAATTAAATGAAATTGATGCAAGGAATATGTGGCATAGGTACGAGGTAACCACAACACTAATTTATATAAAGCATACACAGTCCTGTTTGATAATGATTATAAAACGATAAAGACAAGTTCACCTAAAGCAACGTTGTTTGTGGTGCGTGTCAAATGACCGATATTGCAAATTTGTTTAAACATTATTGGATTTTATGGAGTTGTAAAATATGTACGATTTGCGGAGGAAATTGTGTTTTCAGAAGATGAAAATTAGCATTCCGCTGCCAAAAGGAATAAGTTTATGTAAATACGAGGAAGAGAAAGTCATGCATTCTTTTTACTCGTCGATGTTTTCTTGCACGTGGTTCCGTCAAGTAAAAGTATCACATGTAGTTGTTGTATACCTGTTAGCATATTGGTGTATCAATGTTAAGCCAGAAATAGCTGACAGTTGCTGCAAATGTAAGAAAAAAACAGTTTAGCAAATCTTTAGTAAGCTAAGGTTATTTTTTTTTTCGATATTATGTACTTTAATTATTTGAAGTTTGATGTAGTACTAGGAACTTCTCAAAATATTTTTTTTGCTTTCTATAGCTATTAAAGAGCCTATAAAATACGTGCAAAAATAAAAAAAAAAATAGTTGCTACAGTAGAGTTTGTCATGTTATCGTAACATCTCAAATTACACTTTAGGAACTTTAATTTTAATTTGCATGTATTTTAGTGCCTTTCATGACTGTACGAAGGAAAACATAGCATTTTGAGCAGTTCCGAGTGCTCTAAACCAGAAGGAGCTCTTGTAAAGAATTACCCAAATTAATACACAGATACGTAATTATATGCAGTTATGGCAATTAAATTCGAACTGGTAGAAAGACTGCTCTGCAGTCGGGAGAAAAGCTCCATTCCCGCGATGGAGCATCCAACTGAGATGTTTCCACACTTTGTTAGTCGCAAGACAAATGTCTCTGTGGTATTTCACATTAGGGTTTGTTTCACATCCTTCGCAAACTTCTAACAAAAAATGTACAATGTTGCATTTAGTTTAAACACTGATTCTCAAACTAGTCTAGAGATGGGTAAAATCTTTCAACTTAAATATTTCCTACAGAAACAGGAAAATGGATAACACTCACCTC
Source organism: Lepisma saccharinum (assembly GCA_022664845.1). NCBI lineage: Eukaryota > Metazoa > Arthropoda > Insecta > Zygentoma > Lepismatidae > Lepisma > Lepisma saccharinum. The sequence goes on from JAGDQP010006036.1 coordinate 31,484, forward strand.
CTAACTCACCTGTGACATTGGGACCCTTCTTATTGTAGCTGCTTATGCACCCAAAATACCATTTTAAAAATCACAGAAAAACGCAAAAAAATGATCTGATTATTTGCATGTCTGTCAATGCAATATTTCAATTTTATATCCATATGCAATATGGCGGACCGTGATACATACAACCGAAACGGCGGCCATTTTCGGCTTCAATTTATTTTCGAAGTAGGGATATAATTGGGCGTCTCATTCTATTTTAATTCGCATGGGTTGAACCGGAATATGTACATGCCCTGTCTCAGACCTAATGTGCGAGTGTAATGAACGTAGTAAAATTAATGTCCGCTTATAGATTAGTGTACGTATCATCTAGAGAGACAAAAGAGACTTTCAGTTTCGCATTTAGAGTTGATTTTATTAAGAAAACAATATTCTAACTTCTTTGTTTATTTTCTGGTAAAGTTCTTAGTAATTATTAACAGGAGTTAGGTTGAAGCAGTTAGGGAATATCAAAAAGATACAATGTCAATAAACTAACATGAATCGTTATTTTAACCCTGGTTAACATAGTGTTCAAGTTTTGTACGGACTTACCATGGTTAAATACCGGCCGCCGACGTAAAATGCAAGTGTTATAAGTTATAATAAATGAAATTCAGACTGGTCATACCCAATAGTTTAACACATAATACTATTTTGCCCAATTGTTTTCTAGCATTTCTGAACAGATACAGGATGCCCCTGAAATAATAGTACACATTAAGCGATATTTTTTTATTTACACCAAAACAATAAAAATAGATTACAATTAATTTTGAAATCTGCTTAATTTGTGTGTTAGAAATGCTGAAAATCACGGCGGCCATGGTCAGCAATAACGCCATATCTCGGCTAATAATGTCGTAAGCGGTCTCGTCTTAGCAAATGACACCGTAAGTAATGTCCGATTAATGTAGTTTAGATACGTTTATTATGGGCGAATAGTAAAGTGGATTTCTTTGCTTACCTAATTACACATTGCTTACCTTGAGAATGGAATTCTTAAATTACAAAATCTGTATATACGGCACTCTTTCTATCTAAGTCTGTGCTCGGATTAACGTTTCGGGTACTTGTTATAGTACAATTTGCTAACCTGACACCGCTAACGTTACTATTCGTCGAAAGATTACGTGATTTGTGACGATGCCACATGTTTCTGTCCACTTGTATTTCCAAAAGTATATATAATGTTGTCTTTATTTGAAGTAATTATTTTCTTGCTGTCATATATTTAAGTGTATCCGAAAGTTTGCAATATTATTTCACGTTTGACAACTCTATGAACGTATGTATTATATTTAACCCTGATGTAGATTATGTAATGTTCCAAGAAAAAAAAATAAGTAACCAAAATAGGTTGGGGATGAAGTAAATACATGAGCTTTAAGATCTATTAACGAAACTAGAAGGAACTCACAATGTTAGAGGCGTCACAGATAAAAAGTAGAATACTTAGAGATTTAGCGGATAGCAAAATACTTATTGATATTTTCTATGTTTGAGCCACTTATTAAATGCATAATTACAATTAAATAGTGCAACTTCCTTAGAACCTACATGCTAGTACGGTTGTTCTGAATTAAACAAAAATTTAGAGGGAAGCTTATACAATATTGAACAATGACGGGATATTTAATAAAGCGAATCTAAGAGTGAAATGTTTTGGGTAATTTATATAAATATTTATTACCCTACAGGTTGCGGCCGTAATGAGAAGCGTCGTGGTCCTAATGACTGCGAAACATACTGCTATCAAAAAACACCTGGTTGCGTGGACGTCAGAAGGGACTGTGTTTGCGAACCTGGATTAACACGCGATTCCTGGGATCAATGGAAATGTATTCCACATTGGTTGTGCCGTAGTAAGTTGAATATCTAAAAATAACTCTACATTAGCCTTTCTTTCAATTAGTCTAACTTTCTTTATTTTTTATGCATATTGCTACATTTATATTAAAATATTAATATTATGATATAAACATTATTTTTTTTGTAATTGGACTTCGTCTCCTTACTTGAATCAGTTTATTCTCATAATTGTATTGGCCTTTATTAAATTACTTCAGAATATGGAGAAAGTTATATACGCCAATGCAATTTATTTCCAATTTGATACAGCAAATGCACAAGTATGATCAAAAGTAAAGTTCCTCGAAATCAGGTTTGAATGTATGTTTGACATAGAGTATGAAGCAAAGTGAATATAACACCTATATTTATGTAAAATATTAATACTTCGTATTGCTTTGTTGATTCGGATAATTAAATTGTTGGTTTATTATTTTTATTTGTGAACGTTTTGGAAAGGAGTTGGCATAGCAACTTTGATGTTCCTGATGGAAAATAAAAAATAAACTACAACCAATTTGCAAGCAATATCGCGCTTGTTTTAGGAAAATAAAAATTTTATCCTAAGAATAAAGTGGAAAATTCTTTAGTGCCTTCAAAGCATACAATTCTTACACATGATACAGTAATAAAAGATTTGATTACATTATGTACTCATGATAAACGCTAGAACAACACACAAAAATCAGATGGTAAATCAAGCATGATGGTTTACCAAAGTAATAATATAACCATGAAAGCAAATCAATTGTAAAATATTATATATTTTTGAGTTACCATCTTACAAAGCCGAAATCAGTAACGTTTGATGAACTCAAACTTCAAATGATTTTCCCCCTTCACAATTTTTTTGAGGTGCTAACCTGTTGCCGACGAATTGACTGTCGCACAATATGATAACATAGTTCTAAAGATATACGAAATATTACATGTTTGAGCTCGCTAAAACATAATTTTATATTGTGTTTACCTGTGTCAAGCAGAGTGATATTAGAACACTAGTTACCACGTGTATTACATACACATTTTATATGAGTCATTCCACGTGAAATTGACAAGCAATATACACATTGTTTTAACAGGGAGATGAACAAGGTTTTATAGATAAAATGAATATTACCGGGTTTTGTGGTCCTTTTTTTTCTCTCAAATTCAAGACCAGAAATGTTCTGACAAATGCATTCTTGTCTGAATATAAGATTGGAAAAATAGCTGAAGGACAAATAGTGAAAATGTAAACTTCTGTAAATGTTTCTATATTCTCCTGCGGCGCAGAACTTGTTTTACACTAATATTCAATTTCACTATAAAATAAATATAAAGGATATATTTAACGTAAAAATTAATGTATTTCTAATTGAAAATTGTTATAACAAAATCGCTTTGCGATACTTTGAAAATATTTCATATTAATTAATGTTGAATCAATTCTTTCAGTTTATATTGCATACAGATGCCAGAAGTACATTTGAACGTTGGCAGTCTTATTATGCAGAAAATACATTTTTTAATACTGTTTATTACAAATAAGTAAGATATCTCACAGGTCACAACAATTGCCATATGCAGGTTGGTGTGTATTATATCTACGAATTTAAGTTGGAAGCCCTATCGGCATGAACGTGCAGATTCGAGGCATACCTGCAAACGTTGACAGCTGGGAGTCAGGCAATTGTTATAACAGGGAATGATAGCCGTTGAAGCTGCGCAATGCAGCGGTAGAAGCCTTCATCAAAACAAGCTTGTTCACGGAACCTCCGCCATCTCTCTCCTCAGATTTGAAACTCCCCATTACTTCATCTGGGATCACCCGAAGGCGAGAGTCTATACACATTGCTTGTAGACGTTTCAAGAATTGAATACAGCCACTAGTCCTGACATATGCACTACTCTACATGACATGTTAGGGCACTTGATAGAAGAATTCCCACATTAGCACGTACAGTGAATCAAAACAAAATAAGGACATTACAGGAAGATAAAGGAGGACGTTTAGAGGCACAGATGCCGTATAGCCCATATGGTACATCATATGAGATGCCTATTTATATGCTTTTATTTTATAATAATATACATTTTCCACAAGCAGCCATCATCTTTCCGTTGCCGTTTGTAGTTGGAAGATAAATATGCACCACATTGTACATGTAGACATGAAATTTATTCACAGCGAATACTCACCGACCTTTTCGTAATTCTAATTGTGAGGAACTTTGAAAATTATTTAATATGGACAAAAGTTAAATGCGGATTTCAAGTTGAATAATAAAATGGCTATTGAGTTGTTTGTATAACATGTTAATTTAAATTAAAACAATGCGAGCCAATAGTTAATAAGTCATAATTTCTAGTTCGTTAGGATCAGTAGCTGAAAATTAAGAAACACCATAAATAATAGTGTCTTTATTCAGAAAAGATTATTGTTTTTACTGGAGAGGTCATTAGGCTGCAGGCGGTGTGCAAGTTTGTTTTTAATATGTGCCATGGCAATAAATTTGTAACGTGTTCAGCATATCAGATTTTTTGCACGAAAAATGGTAAGCCAGTAAAAAAGAGTCACCGTATGATGTTTAACTTATTTACTTATCAACAGATTGCACACAGTACGTTCTTTCCGCATAAGAGTGTCGAAAACCGTCTCGATCGATATACAAAAGTCATCATCGATGGTAACTGCCTCCGGAAAGTCATATTTCGTAAGCATATTTACCATGCTTCAGGATCATCCATCAAAAAAGGAGCATCTTCCCTGTATTGCGCAAGGAATAAGACACCATTATTCAGCAACGTCCTAAACATATATTGTTGTACTCCGGATATTAATAACACGAATATATGTTCTAAACGCATGCATAATGAATGCTTAAATGACAAGACTAATGAGTTGTTGATATTTATTATAAAATTGCAGTATTATACAAACATAAAATTCTAAATGTAAAATATTAAAAAAATACCAAATTGCTACTGTTTACAAGCAATCAGGAGAGGTGGTGGAGAGAAAGAAAGGTATAGACAATTGCAATTTATTTTTAGTAAGGCGTGAAATAATCTACCAATTTATAATTTAGTAAGGGCGAACATTAACATAACATCCATATTTTATTTATGTATCTCCCACAATTCTAATATCGCCACTTCATTAACTCAAGTTATAATGATGGAACATTTCTTAGTTTTTTTTTTGTATTAGTTCATCAGAATAACATAACAGCTATGACATGCCAGTTTCAATTTTGCTGCTTTTGCAAATTAGATAATTTATTAAATTATATCCTGCTGCAACTGTATTAAAATATATGCATAGTCGGTTATACGTGACCCAAAATATGTTATATCACTTAGATATAACTAGCTTGATAGGAATGTAGTTTTAATAAAGTTCCCTTACAACGAGCATTGTTAAATATATCGAATTGATCGTAATCTTTTTATCATAAGTAAGATCAGTGTCAAGGATTTAATTAGTGCTATATAAAGGAGCAGTGTTTTCTTTATTTTAACGTTATCATGTATTTGGAAAACTTCATGACGATCGAAAAATGTTTTAATTTTAAATTAACGTTCATTGAAATATTCACAGGCAATTATGCGAAAGTATATATTAAGATTAAACATAAGTTCGAAGTATTTGGCTCTGACATTTTCTTAAATGACAGAAACAATATATGAATTGAATATACACAGTATAAACATATAATTTCCAAAATCATCTAGTTGGGGAAATCCAAATCCTGCAAAATATAATGATTTGTAATTAAAGAAGTCGTCAATCCAGTGGTATAAATAACATTTCCGATACCATAGATGTTTTCTTGAACATTGTTGCATGAACGACGATTTTTTTTTAATTTTAGAGCGGCATGTTGACAGAATCTGGAGGACTTTGCAGCTTCGCTCTCTTATAACTCATACTCCCATTTTTGTGAGTACACACGGAAGACAAACAACACCTAATTTTTTCTTCATGGATATGTGAGTAACATTGTAATCACAAGCGTTTAGGTTGTTTGCGATGAGCGACATCAATGTATGTTGTGTTTCTGGGGAGACCGTTCAGCTACAGCTCGCTATGCCTGCTCCACTAGATGCTTAGAATTTTCTCCTCCCAATTGGCACCAGCTTTTGCTGTTGATGCGCTGTTTGTGTTTGTTTCAAACCATTACATTTAAAGGTAACATAAACACATTATTTCTCGTCAACACCAGCAAACCTGAATAGAAATTATCAATAATGTTGGTACGGATTGCGAGCAATTAAACAGTCACAAAAAAACTAAACTCTGACTTACGTTGTTTTTGCTCACAGACTGCGGTATTCAGATATCAACATTCTGAAGCTTTCCAATATAATGCATATATCGCACTGAGTCCGCTGATAAGAATTAATTAGAATTGCCAATTCTCTGGTTGACTGATGTGAATTAACCTGAACCAACGAAAAAACAGTTCATAATTCAGTCTAATTATCTTCATTAGTGTGCTCAGTAAAAAAAGGCCAAAGGAGCACTGTCAAAACGATCAAGCAATTATCTTGCCATGCCTTGGTCGAAAACATTCTTCCGTCAACGAAGCAAATAATTTAAGATGTCTCTACCGCTAAAATTCTCCGATAAAAAGAAGGAGAAAATATGTTGCAATTGTTTATTTTTTTACATTTCAGATACCGTCTTATATCCAATATAAATTACACTAATGTCATTTACATGTAATAAAGCAATACATATTAATATACTAAGCGCGATCTTCAACCAAGAAATATAAAGCAAAACTCCAGCAACCGCAATGCTGCTATGTCGAAGGAAAGTGTTTTGCCGTTATGCATCAATATTATACTAGTCATCACATTAGCTATAGTGGCAGATGCCGAAATTATCAAACAAAGTAAAGACCAGGGTTTATTCGAATAGTGTAGTCAAGCTCCCCTATATTAAAGGTTTATGCATACATGGATTAAGGGAATTATTATTCTGTTTCATAGTGAAAATTAACAAATCTGAGCAGTTAATGGCCACAGGTTTATGGAAATAATTTTCTAATATAAAATTAAACTTCTATTAACAGTGCATGGCAAAGAATATAATGAAAGTAGACCATATTATTCCGCCTAGAAACTACTGTTTTGGCCTCATTTAAGGAGGTTATTAAGCAAGAATGGCATATATAAACTCTCAAATATATATATATCACTATCACTAGGATATATATATATATATATATAAGCTAGGCAATTTGTATGATGAGTTTAAATAGGGTATTGTAAATAGTTCACAATTTTATTATATTTCAATAAAAATCGATATGTGATGATAAATGATTTACCATCTACTGTCACAAAAAATACATTTTGTGTATCTTAATTTAACTTAAATATCCCAAAATGCACTTTTCTGTACTCGAAATGCCGATCCCAACAATATGATGCATATTACTAATATTAGTCGATATATTGTGCAATGCAACTTAATTGTTTCTACAGAAATCGATTGCTGACAAGTCTCTACGATATCACTAATATATTTAGTCAAGATGTATCAGAGTACCTGAGACTAAATGCATCCCTGTGCAGTGTCGATATGATTAGAAAATACCTTGATTCATCATTAATAGCGTACAAAATTGTCATAAAAAGATTTGTTTAATACTATTTGAAAACTGATTATATCTCTTATAACTCATCGTTATACTAAATTTAGTATATTTATTATTTTCACGATGTAAATGACTTTTGTTACATATATACAGCGACTATAGTTGTTGCATATTATTATCTATATCACTGGAATACCCTAGAACGATTTGATAAATTATATTTTTCTTTATTGAAACAACTTTAGTGACTAAGAACTTATGTATCTCGAGGGTATCATTATATAAAATGTTTCACGGGGAATATCAGAGAAAGCTCATATTATGAATCGTCTAACAACATTCATATGTAGGTAATATTACAAAGGATATTTTAGTATATTCACAAAGCAGAGAATATGCAGATGTGCTCAAAGGAAATGACAACAACACTATTAGTTTAAAATCTGTCATGCTTTATTCTCAAAAAAGGAAAACATATTTGTGTCTTGGCACCTACAAATTCAAACATGTACAAATAGTATATAATAAGAAGTTGTTAAATAATGAATAATATATGTAGTTTCAAACAGAAGTACTTAAGAAACGTGACTATAACAAAATTTATTGTTGAGAAACAACTAATAAGTACCATGTTGAAATATTGATATTTGATAATTTATGATAAAGAAACCAGTTTAATTTGCATTTCCACCTTTCCACTTTTCGTGCAAATTTCCTTCTTATTTTCCTTTTCCATTTTCGGAATAAGAACGGCACGTGTAGTCGATTAAAACGCACATGACATATTGAAAAACGATAGAATAAAATTACATCTTTCCTTATTTCTGGACCTCAGTTATCGATTGATTTTACGAATAACAACACTAGTTACCAAAAAGATCCTAAGTCAGAAGTGTTCAAAGGATTTGTCCTTTTTACGATTGAACTTAACATAAACTTGACATTTGTGATATCTTTGAGAGACAGTTAATTGACCATGGACAACAATACAGTTAGACGACTTTCTAATTACAACGCGCAACGAGACTGAATACTTCTCAGACGAACACCTAGTGGAAGTGCTCAATGTACTCAACCGTAAATACACCTTAAACACCTTTAGTTTATAACTTGGGATAAGGTGTGTTGATACGCGTGAGTAAATGTTAATAATATTCATGTAATCTCTGTTATTACGATTGTGGGTTTGTGGAAATTAGATTGTTTGTATTTCATACATCAGTTGTATTTCAAGTTCATATATATATAAGCGTTTAGATGAGCCAGACGGTATTCGTTTGTTATGTCCCGTGAAACAGTTTATACAATGATGCCTTCGAGATACATAAATTCTTACTCACTATAGTTATTTCAATAAAGATTAAGCCTATAATTTATAAAATTGTTTTCGGGTATTCCAATGATAATATACAGTATATCACTCACACAAATAGCAACGTATTTGAAGAAATATGATTCCTTGCTTACATTCTAATGTATTTTCCGTAATAATAATTGTGTATTTTATAGAATACTTATCATACGAAAATGAATTCAAGTCCCAATATCTATATTAATTTAACACGTTTCCATTACAGTATATACGTGGCTACAACCGAAGACTTGATTTCAATACTCTAAATTTAATAAAATATAATATACATACTTTTTGTAGCAGAAATGCGTAAGTAATAATGTTTTTGAAACTTATAAATGACGACATCTGATAAAAAAATGTAGAAAAAACAAAATTAATAAACCACTTTTGTTATATTAATTATATTTAAATTTACCCTGTATGTTTAGAAGAAAATATTCATAATATATTTCCTATCAACTCATTACTCGTAAGTATTCAAATTTCTTCAGGATATTTTCATATAACTAATGAACGTCACTATATATAATTAATTAAATGGCGTATTGTTTGAAGATTCCCAACTAAAAATGCGAAGTATCTTCTTCTCCTTGACGTTATTGCCAATCGTTATGACTTCATGCTTTCATTTATCTCTCTCATTTGTCTTTACATTTATTACAACATGAATCTAGATCTTAGCTACACAACATTAAATAGATGAAATGTGATGCTTGCAAATGTATAACAGAAAATAGTTTGTATAAAGGATCGAAGGTTTCACCTAAATATGGTAATAGTTACGGTACATTTTTCGACGACAGTCTTGTGTCTAAATTTTTATTGTTGACATTCCTAGAAATTAAAGATTTGGATGAACTTTCATCGCTTTCACCTCAATATAATTCGGTTTATCACTCTAATGGGTGGATGTTTACCACTCCAAGGGCATATCATGTCTTCGTTTCTAACATGAAAGTTTGCATGGATACATATTCCTTCCTCGTATCCTCTGGTTTGCTAAACCTTTTCTTCCGAATAGAGTGGCAGTTATTTATTTTTATATATTCTATCTCTGTTTGCGCTAGATATTACACATTTACCTAAAACAATAAGCACAAAATATATAACATTTATAGATAGGAGTAAATTCTTACACGCCGTTCCACGTAAGTTAGATGAAAATACTGATGAGTTGGGTTACAGCGGATGACGTTGTTGAAATTTGTTTTTATAAAAAATGTCTATAGAAACCCTCTTCGTGAAATAGTATCTTTCTCCACATGCACTATCGATCTAGTATGTTCGCTGCGACTCTTTTTTCATGTACTTAGGTAGATTAACATTCTTTCTTGGTTGGCCATTTGTATAATTACACGTATCAATCAAGATCATTGTACAAAATGTATAGTTTCTTTGTATGTTGGAATCTTATGTTTCTTTTAGATTCGAATTAAGTGCAAGAGTGCGAGTCTAAAGGAGAATCTTCCAAAGGTATACATTATATTAAATTCTTATTCGAAGTTATAATGACAAATATAGTTTTAATCTAATCAAAAATACACATTTAATTTCTTTTTGCGTTCCTTGAAATAAATTATAGAACGTGATTGTATTTGAATCATTAATTTTAACTTCTTAGTGAAAACTGTAATCGTCGTTTTTTTGTAGATTCGCCAAATAAAACAATCGAAAAATAATTTAAGGTATGCATATTCTTCAATATTTTTTTATTTAAAATATTTATTTTTAAGTCTTCAGTTAACATGCAATAAATTGATGAGTTTCTACAGTGTGTATCTACGAATGGCAAAATGCGTTTCATTTCTGTTCGGAGAGCTTTATTACCATACCTCATTCCTTACATTTGCGATATGCAAGCATAGTGCGCTTGCGTAAGAGTAAAATTAAATTTATGCTGTGACAATATACAAATTCAGACTTCGAAACAACATTACTCAATTCGCACTGATCAAAAGCGGCTTCAAGCAACATTAAACTATAATTCAATAAGATAACATAAATTTCGGTTCTCTTTCTCAAATTCCTTATAGAATCATTATATCACTTATTAACTGATATTAGCAAATATGATATTCAAATGACCAATTTCAATCTCCGTTTTTTATTTATGATTTAAAGTACTAAGGCCTTTGGATGTATCTGCTATTGGGCTTTCATGGAAATAAAGGACACCAAAGATATATGCTAATATTTAGTTTTGTACCATTGAATATTCAGTTATTTATCGTAACACTGGTCAACGTGAGTTTTGGGACACGGAGGAGGGAATGTGTGTTGAAGAAACCCTGGCAACCTGAAGACAATACATGTGCTCAAAATGTTGCTATTACCCTTTGTTTAACATTAATGACAGCCAGTGGCTGCACCTACTAGATTTATAAGGAATGAAGCGGGAGATGCTTTAAATTTGGAGTAGTCTGTTAATAGTCCCAGTGTACTGCTGTTAGTAGTGATTCTTAAGTGTGAGATCATCTACTGTATTACAAATGACGAAACGGTGACAATAAGTGAACCAAATCACACAAACAACTAATAATATATGGGTGGGATTTCGCATTTAAATCACAACGACATATTAACATATTTTAGAAAATTTATGAGCCATACTTTGGCAACGACCTGGAAGAATAGTATACGCGCTTGGTTTCCTATATCCGCTATTCGACGTGCTAGATGGATACAACAAAAGGGTCAAAGGGTTTTGTACTTATGAATTTTTCAGTATCTATCTTATGGCGTGAACGCAAACATCAGACATCGGATTGTGACGTTTTCATACCGAGATAAAGAATTAAGTAATACATCAAAACACAGAACACAGTATTCAAACGTGCCGCCAATAGTGGAATACCCACCGGAAGGCTTTAACCGTTACCATAGTCCCTAACACAGCTGACGGCAGAATAGGAGTCAACAGGTTGACTGCCACACGCAAAATCAGGTAGTTTTATCTCTGTGTCAAGTTATTATTTCGTTATCTTTCAATATCTTGTACATAATTATGACATTGGCAATATTAGAAATGCTAATAAACGAATTTTCTATAACACACTTAAGTTTAAATTTGAAACCTGTTGTTGTATCTCGTGGCTCCCTGAAGTAAATTTACATTATTGGGCCGTAATATTCATATTTGGAATTTCATTTATTGCGTGAAAGTTTCGAGTACAGTAGGAAAATATACAGTTTTGCAAAAGATGGAAATAGTATTATATTGAGCAAGATGCTAGTTTTTATTGTGAAGAAACTTGCTTTTCAAAATTTTACCTTTGTAGTTCTGAACCGTGCTTCAGTATTTTGTAATATTTAAGTTATTGCAACTAAATATAAATTACGGCCTAATTCTGCTTCATTTTGATCCATTGTCCACTAGGCAATGTACATCTTAGTTATAAAAAAATCTGAAAAATAAAATACAGAGAGCAAGACACTGAAAAACAAAGCAAAGAGTTTTGCATTTCAAACAGCAAAACTACATAAGCATTAACAGAAAAGTTTTCTTCTTCTTCTTCTTCTTCTTCTTTTTCTATTACTCCTTCCAACACATTTTGTCTGAACCGTGTCACCAATATGTTGAAACGGTTACCAATATGTTGAATGTTACATTCACTTGCTTGTTTGAACTTTGAAGTGAAAAGAATAAAAATATCATACTGGGCCTTAGATGTGTATAAAATCTTGCTTCGCTATTTAGAACATAAAATATAATAAAATCTGAAAATTTGATTTACATAAAATAAGTCACTAAACGAAATTGCTATATAATATAAACACGCTAAACGTAAAAGATTACATTCTGAAGCCAAACGATCAAGTTTGTGAGAAGAAACACGTTGAAAGTGAAAACCGTTTTCAAATATCATGCCATCATTCATCTGTTGTAACGAAACGCTGAACGGAGTCTCACGGCTTCTAAATAGATATATGTGAGAGTCTATATTCAGTGTCATGGCGGTCAACCTGCTAAGTGCTGCTGGTGTAGGCAAAGTCCGTTGTCCCCTTAACACCTTATCTTAATTTGAGATGGTTTCAACAACACTGTTTTGGACTTCAAACGTATCCAAAATAGTCCGAATATCAGTCTTAAGTGACGAAATATGTTAATTTCCCTAGCAAGTCATTTCCGCGATGCATAAAAATACCGAAAAGCAGATGAATGTACGAATGCTTGCTGATTAGTGTTAAAAATACTCACACGTGATGAATCAGATATCGAGTAAAATAGGGTGCCTACAAGTCATATTGTAGAAACCCTTAGTGGTATCAACATATATTATGCTCATGGTACTGGATCATTATCTGCATGTACAAAACATGTTAGGATCAGATATATTCCTTCTCGTGCTAGACAAAATGCTGAGTTTTTACCCAGTGTAATAAGATGTTCGAAATTTACACTTCCTTCATTTTTCTAACATTATTTTGCGACTGTGAACCAATGAAAAATGATATCGATTGCACCTAGCAAATTATTTTTTAACATATCCACTGCTATCGTGCCATACATTTATGTTGTCCGCTGTAACTGTTCATGTATATGCGAAAAGTAAAAACTTCTGAATATGTTCAAGTATCAAGAAAATGTTGTTTTCCTCCAATTTGTAGAGCATTCATTACTCCTCATTATGATGAGAAACATAGACTATACATGGAAATGCAGGCCTTATATAAACTAATATATTGCGTCGTTAAACTGCCACTAAGTTTCGCAAATGCTTTAACAAGAGCAATTTACTTCTAATTTATGACGCTAAAGTTACTATGAAGACGTTGAGTAACATTTACTTGTCACTATATACAATATAGTGTTCAAAGTTTAATATATTGGCCATGTTTATGCATTAGAACTTTTATCATTTTTTTGTAGGTTGAGAAATACGTGTCTCGAAAGTATTATGGCAGCATGTACATCGAGGCTTTTGCCATCCGTTCTCCTTGGGAATAGAATTTGATGAATTCCATCTTCAAATTCTATATTACATCGAACTGCAAAACTATTATCAAGAACAGAATATATTAAATTTTATTTTTACATGTTTTGAAAGCAACACTGTACAAGATTGTAACGTATGCATTGTATTGCAACGAAAAATAACATACTTTATACATGTATTTTCTCAACAACATTCAGTTTTATTTGTATTTCGGCCCGATATGTTTACCAGGTTTACCTAGTTAAACAATGAACATCTGTGCCCATGGCGGAACTAAAATCCGTGACTTTGAGTGGATGGCGGAATGATTAAACGCTCAATAACACATCAATATCTGGTGAGAAAGATTTATCTTCATTGAAAAAGGTTTTAATAATAATAAGTTCAATAGCATCTATTCCTATTGTGTCTGCTAAATAACTGATATAAAGGTTCCAAAATGCTGGAACGTTTGATTGTGAAGACGGCATGGAACTGTGGTTATTACATAACCTTTCACAATCATTATACAATATATCTAGCAAAATGGTTACGGATTAAAGGATATCTAATAATTTCAATCCGATCGTAATGTTGGGTTCCGAAGATGGCGTCTCTGGAAATGTGTACCCTTGAAAAAATCGAATGTTCTTACATGAATTTATTTATATATTTTAGATGTAAGTTTACGTTTCCGTCCTTATACTTTCTAGAAACTATTGCGACTCTTCTTCCAGTACAAATACGAAAATAATTTCCCTTTAAAAGTTCGTTGGTTAAAGTTATTAATATCGCAACATGTTAGTATCTGTCAAGATTTCTGGATTCTCGGGTTTCATATTTGAATGCCAGTGAACCAAACATATTTTCCTATAATTAGTGAATGGATAATTATATTCCTTTATTGCGCATGTTTAAATATTATAATTTGAATGTATATGATAAAGCTAAATATTAGAACACATGATTTACACATAAATATATTAAATATGATTTGAATATATATCTGTTTGCATGTCAAATTTAGTCCTATTACCATTGGAAATTGAAATTGTTGCACGATTGCAACTTAAACATTGTAATTAATACCGAAATTTTCCATTAAATTTAAAAGATAACGTACCATTTTATTTTATCGTCCTAAGAAGCTTTCCACATATTTCCAAAGAGAGTGTTGATCGTTGATGACTATTATAATGTAGCAAACACTCCATCTGTAAAACAAAATTATCATTAGACACTAAGAAATAAAAATTTCGTTCAATCAAACTTAAAGTTACCATTATTCTCTTTCAATTGTATCTGTGTAGTATATTTTTCACTTAGTTATAATAAAATATTTTACTGCTTTGTGTAATAATCTTCTTTCGATTAGGATATCTTACTAAGAAAAGAGTTTGTCTTAATGAAACATGAGCAGAGCTTATAGTGTTTATTAATATTTGCACTATTCAAACGCAAGACATCCATCGTTCGGTTTACGCACATAACCAAATTTGTAAAGTCAATTCCAGAACTCCACGTAGTAAGACTGCCATTTAATTTTCCTTTGTTATTGATATCTTCGCATCTTTTGTCCCCCAAATCGGGCAAACATCTTGTTGGTTTGTTTTAAAAAAGTCCACTAGCCTTAAAATATGAGATAAATATATTAGTATATTATTATGGTGGTGCATTAACCCGGCTTACAAGTAAACACGTTGTCAGGTGTATGACGTTAATTAGATTTTCCCAAACGTAAGGTGTATTTGCTATGAATTGATAAATAACAATCGTTATGAAAGTTGTGAACGATGCCTGCCGTTCTTCTTGACTCATTATGTTAGAGCAAATTGGACCAGATCACTCAACGAAAGAAACTACGTTTTAGATTGGTTATGTTTAGCACTTCGTAATGAAAACACGACGCCAGGTACATAGTGTTCAACGTAGGTACTTTCACGATGACATATTTGGTACAGAGTTCCTGCAACAATTCGATCAGATTATTAAAAAAAGTTGTTTTGTGCTGCAACACAATGCTTTGCAGTTGCCATTACCTCATGTGTATCACTAAATTCAACACCTTTGAAGTACATTTTAATTTTCGGAAAAATAATATAATATATTGGACGAATAGGGAGGATTGTCAACCAACATTGGCTGTGCTACATGAAGAACATTGTTCTTTGTCTCCGTTAATTCATCAAAAAATCGTTCTTCCCATATTCTTTGAGAAGCGTTACGTGATGACTGATCTCGTCTCAACGTTGGAAGAAAATGAACTCTGCTCCTCCAAATTTCGCTTCAAACCGGCAACAAAAGACAAGTATCTGCAATACATATGTGATTACTTTTCTAAAACATCGTATGAAACATGGTTACTTAACATACTTAGAAAACAAAATACCGTATAAGGCCGAAAACGTATCTAACGTCCCTCGTATAGTCCGGCAAAGTTCGACTGCTATCATAATCGGGTTTTAAAAGTATCCTGCTTATTGATTAATATTTCCCTATTATTTAAAGCTCCAGTACGGAAATTTTTACCTTCAAGCCATAATAGGGAATAAACGGTAATAATATTTTAAATTTTTCATAGTAACTTATGAGTTTTGTGGGCTATTTTTAAAATAACACTTCATTGTAGATAAATCTTCTGGATATATTTTTTAAGATAATTTAACTTTACCACATTTCGTTTCATACCAGATTTAATTGATTTTTACCGATACATATTTTCGTTTGTTTTCATTTTCCATATTTAGTTTGTAATTAAGATTTAAAACGCGTATTTGCAGTTAAATAACATTAGTTCATTGTGGTCATTCTAACCATCTTTCATATA
>JAGDQP010006036.1:48152-74669 GCA_022664845.1 Lepisma saccharinum
TTTTTGTAAAATTTATTAAAATATATGTTTTATTAAAGTGTTAATTACTTAGTGGCAGATTTTCAATAGGAATACAATTTTACGAGCTATTGCTTCAATGCTTACGGGTGAACGTTGTAGAAAGATGCTTCCTATTTAGCATGATTTGAATACTCTTTCCAAACGTTAAAGGATCTTTCGAATGTTCTTAATGAAACAAACAACTCCTGTTTAGCTGTACAACAACTAGTAATAAAATTATCCTAAATAATAAATTACATGTTAAATATATGTTAGGAAATACCGGTATTGTACCTGTAAATAAGAGCCTGATATCTGCTAATAATATATTAGTATACACCCAAGATACCTAAATACATGAATAAAGTGAATGAAAAAGATTCGGACTTATTGCTACAATATTCCCCCCTAAAATATAGAAGAATAAAAAAATATTAAACTATTTATATAAACTAATTGCAAATATTATTTCAATACACATAATATAGTTATTTTTAATCAAGCCGAACAACTCATCTTCCCTGTTAATCAGTGTATTCAATTATGAAGTGAAAGCATAGTTTAAAACAATCAAACGTATAGCATTGTCTGGTCCGATATCTGTCAAAAAATATGTAAGAATTAAAATTGCTGGGGGCAGTATTTAAAATAATAGTTCTGCGCACATTTAAGTTAATTCTCAAAGAAATATGCTATTTATTTGAAGGTGTGTGGAGTAACTTCAATGACATCTGGTAACATGTGAATAACCAAAGGGCATATAAAGAAGCTACTAGGAAGAAAATTAAACTCTTTAGGTATTAAAAGCAAGGCGTGAGGCATTAGAAATTTCCGAGTAAATCAAAATAACATATTTGTCGTTTCTATTAACTCGATGATTTAGAATAATACCTATCACCCTAGCATAGAAACGGTGTTCACAGATGCGTCTTCTCCTTCTGTGGAATCCATAAGTGGAATGCCAATATAGAAAAAACGTGGAACAAGAAAATCGTGAAATATGAAAATGATGGCCACTACAAAACCGAAATTATTGTTGATCCGCGTGCCTTGTTTAGATAATAACCGCAATTGCTAGTATTCATAGGCTAATTAAATATCACATTCGTTCTTTGTGGATATCAGAGAGTACATCCTGATGATAACCGGAATGGGTAGATCAGCACGATATTGATAAGATGGATATGTTGTTAGACATACTTGCAATTTTCAATTGATAACTATGAACATTGTGCATCAATTCAACGTCATATTTCAAAATGTAAGTGTTAATAAAATGGAATAGTTGTGTACAATGCTGAAGTGTATACATTCAATTCAGCTTTAAAGTTGCCTTTCTTTATTTTAGTATGTTTAGATTAGATTAGAACTTCAAATAAAAGTCGAATTGACTATGAGCTAATTTGGAATCGTTCAGCTTAGTTCCATTTGCGTTAGAATGACATTTGGTACGTTTATAACACGATGTCATTACTAGCCTCATCAGATTTCAGTAAGAGTTCTAGACGATATTCCGAGTTTGAAGTTTACGGTAGAACTGTGTTCGTAGCACTTATGAGAACTATTTAAATGTTTAGTAACGATTTATCACTTACATGTCTGTAGAAATATGCATTATGTACATTCAGTGGAAAACAATATTTACCTTGTTTTAGTATTGCGTTTGATTGACCCTCCAACACTAAAATGATAAGTATCCTTTAAACAAACGTTACTCATACGCTTTAGTCTAGCAGGCTACTCAGGTTAAAGTTTGGAGCAAGTAAGAATACATTTGAAGTTTTTTGTTTCTCTATAACATTTCATTTAAATACTTTCGGATCCTTCTAAAGGCTACGCTGCAAATTTTCAGTTATCAATCGTTGTGGAATCGCAATTACTATCAGCTACTCATTAAGCGTTTTACGTCGCTAAAGGCAGTTTATTTAACGTTTGCTGTCACTTGAAAATAAAAGAATGTGTCAATAATAATGCCATAGGAATAGCAACATAGGACTGACCTAAACCAGTTATCTGAAGTATCATTTCTAAACATAGCCTACCATGAATACTACGCTCAGTTCAGTAAGTCGGCTCAGAAAATATGTTTAAACAACAGTACTATGAGTTTAGTGTAGTTCCCAAAATACTACATTTTATCAATCAATTTTTGTCTTAAAATTACAAGAAGATAATTTTGATCCCACGATTATATATACACTTTGAAAAGACTGCAGCATCTAAGCGAAGGGTATGTTCATCCATAGTAACGTTTGTTCTAATGACCACTCTATTTGGAAGAATTAACTCCACTATGAATAAAAAAATGTATCTCGAATAACTATGACAACAATGACCAAACACATCATGAAACAAAAGAAACCTTCCGCATTAGGAAACCTTCAAGATTGGAGAACACTGAGGGTCACTTATATTGGTGGTGTTGACATTCCTATTACTATAGTTCTGCAGAAGAAAACCAAGAGGAAGCATCGCAAATGAGAATAATGGAGCTAAAACAGACAACCCTCAACTCAGCATTGTCAATAAGAAAGTTCAAAGCTTGGAACAAGTATTAGAAGTTACGCCTGACTTTTCAGACTCCTGTGAAGATTCTTGTGATGAGTATCAACCTTGTACTAGCAGGATGCCTTTGTTGACAGGTTCACAGATGCGCAGGAATCTTACTGCAACGACGATGATGAGTGACAGATATGATGTTTCAGACAGAATGACGGCAGCGATAGTGTCTGCAGTTCTTCAAGACATTGGTGCCGCAACTAAAGATGACAGGTCATTGATCAGAATAAAATGAGAACAGATCAGTCAAAAATAAAAACCAAGCTCCATAATAAAGCATACCACAGTGGTACTCCTGAGGATCATATCGCCTTGTACTCTGACGGATGCAAGTATAAGACAATATGCCAGGTGAAGGAAAGAGCAAAATTTTATCGTAGAGAAGAAATGGATTAACATATTTGAATGATACTTGAACCAGGAACTCGTTATTTCGGACACATAACTCCTTCATCTGGTAAAGCTGTCCATCAGTGAAGATACGTTTGCTCTTTTAATGATAAACGAAGTAAAATCGGATTAACGTTTAGCCGTGAGATGTGATGGCAACTTTGTTAATACCGTTCGGAAAGACGGCATGATTCGGATTTGTGCAGAAACTAAAGAAACCATTGCAGTGGCTTCCCTGCCTTCTGCATTTTACTGGCCCACATACATACTGTGGGCCAACAGAAAAAGCGCTGGAAACCTGTGAAACATTGTCCCTTGTTCTATTCGACCCAAATGATTGTGATCTTCCAGTCGTTTCATCTGCACATTTGAGAACCAAACAGTTGTACCTTCTGGAAATTTATCAAACCATTAAAACGGAAATTTGCTCTGCCGATCTTTTCAAGAGATATCCTAGGCCAATCTCCCATGGACCGTGGCTTACTACAGCAAATCGCATTTTAAGATTACACATAGGAACAGAAAAACTTTCTTCGCTGTTAATCACACTGGTTGAGTATATAATGAAGGTCTATTGCCATGGTTGGGTGAGTATTATGACACATCCATCAAGCAGAAAAGGAGCCTAACATATTTGGAGTATAATAAAGAAATCCCGCTACATGTCAGAAGATGTTCAAAGCGTAGTGGATCCGATTATCTCACGAAATGCGTTTTTTCGCAAATCCAGAAAATCTTTTCGCCATGCTTGATGATGAAAAACCTCAGATTAGAAAACTTGCGGTGAACGAATTGAGAAAGCACGAACCCTACGTGGATCAGCCAACAGCATTCGGGAGTTCGTAGTTATAAATATTGAATTCGCATCCAGCAATTATATTGAATTGATAAACTAGTTAGACGTGGAAGTAACAAAGACCCTTGTTACTGCCCATTTGCCTTTGGACTACATGATGATTCTGGTTACGAATGGCTCCATTAAACATTTGGAATGCTATCCAAAGCCCGTGGAAAGGTGGGTCAAACTTGTTACGGAAGGGGCTGGAAAAGTTTGCGGTCCTGCTAATAGGGAACGTTACATTAGACTAGCTTTGGCATCTAGAGCTTCTATGCCTTCGTTCGTTAACAGAGAAAATAAAATTTATTAGCCAAAATAGACTGAAAGTTACGTACATGATAAATACAAATGAAGTTAATTTTTTAATGCTGTGGTATATTATTGACTACATTCTGGACATTTTTTTCATTTTATTGTATTACAATTAATGCTTTTATAATTCCATTGATACATGCGAAGTGAAATTGCAGTATTATGCGTTACGGTGATATAACTGCAGTGAGTTAAACTTGAAATCAATCTATTTAACATCGAATTGGAAAATATTTAAGTGAGAGAAGTGTAATCTATTAACACAAATAAATATTCGTTAAGGGATATGATGTTTCTTATTACTTTAATTTTTTTTTTCATTTTCGAATATATTGTGTTGCTGTAAGTTAGTAGCTGACAGCAGTGCAATCATTTATAGGTAATTTGTCCATTATATCCATTATTACTTTATTCTCATTTCTCCAATTTTTAAAAATCTTTGCGCGCCGTAGCTATCTTATTGCCTCACCTTCGATCTTTAAAAACATCTAAAATTTTATTCAATTTTTTGTCATTCATTTTTCAAATTTTGGACCTCTTGCGGCGGTAAAAGATGTTAATAAATGTTGTTTGAATTTTAAAGATTCATTACATAAACCAAGTAGCAAATTTTGCGTGTAGATACAATATAGTTGTCTCATCTTCGATCTTCAAAAACATTTTCTCTTAATTTTAGACACCCATTTTTTTTTTAAATGGCCCTTTTGCGGCGGTAAACGATATTAAACAATTTTGTTCAAATTTTGGAAATTTATTACATAAACCAAGCAGCAACTTTTACGTGTCATTACAATTTAATTGTCTCATCTTACATCTTCAAAAACAGTTTTTAATTTTAGACCCTTGTTCTTATTTTTCCAAATTTTGGCCATCTTGAGACGGTGAAAGATACTAACCATTTTTGTTCAAATTTTGCAGATTTATTAATTCCATCAAGTAGCAACTTTTCCGCGCTCTTTGGATTAATTTTTTACGCTTTAGATTTATTTGATACCTAATGCATAATGTCATCAACAGGTTAATTCCATAACTATCGTAAGAAGCTATAGGACTTCCTAAGATATAAGTTAGCTTCGAGACAAATATTTATGAATGGAGGTTTAAGGACCACAAATTGGGTGATAAAACTCGAGAATGAACTTGTTTGTATGATCCGACTAAAATATGTAGCATTTCATTAAATTATACTAACACAGGTTAAATATAACATACCTAAACAATTCAATAAGTAAACCATTTCTTTGTACCCACTCTTATTTGTAGTACTTTGATTGTCTAATTTTGGTTGCCCAAATGCAGGACGATAATACACAATTAGAAAAGAAAGACCCAACAACGTAATCTCGCCTACAGAATTCATTTTCTCAATTTGATCAACAAGATTTAAACTTCAGTATTTCTATTCTGTTATTCATCATTCATCAAATAATGAATTGGCATTGCCCGATGTACATCGGCATAATGTCATGCTCATTGAAATATTTAGAGGTGTGCTTAATATCATGGAAAGAATATTAAAGACACGGTTCAAGATTAAATTAATTTTTAAGTTCACTGTTTATTTTACGAATTTAAAGCTATATTAAAGCAAAGTTGAAAATGCATTTGCAAACAATTCGTTTCATTGCTAATGTTGCTGGGTTACGGAGATAAATAGCACATTAAAAATTAAGAAAGGGGCATGCATTTTATTATTATATGTACCTACAGACTTAACTTATCTGATAAAGTGTTATGTTCGAAATTTTAAGAAGTTGCCACGTAGAACGATAACATAGTAATCAGAATGTCAGATCGTATCCTCCAAAATATTCACTTTATCAGCTTGTATTATGCTTCATCTACAATGTCCAGGCTTTCTAAATTCCGTATAGAAAAGAAATGTAATAATCAATTATTCATTAATTATGGAGTTTAAAATTTGGAAGCAAAATTAGATCTGCATTAATGGTTATGACCAAGGCGAATAGCAATGTTTAACTATTTGCAAGTTTATTCAAGGTGTAAAACACCTCCTAACACTGTCTTTGCAACGGACATTGTGTTTCGTGGTCTGATCACACGGATTGATTTATGCGTATTCTTGAAGATTAGTATAAGTTCTTCTTAACATATTTATATTTTCCTTTTCAAAATCTTACTATTGAATCAATGTGATTAAAACAAGAAATTTGAAATATTCCACATTTGAGAAAATAAAAATTATAGAACCCAAGTTAAGAATGTCCGACAAATTCTTCACTATTTACATACTCGATCCTCTGCATAGAAGGAGTGTGGAAAAAATAATACATATATATTTTTGTGATATGTACTTTTTATTCATCTATAAATAGAGGGGTTCCTTGACTTTTAATTTCAGTAATAATAACAGATCCTACATTAAAATATTTCAGAAGAAAATATTGCATAATAATAATTTTATGTTTATATACTAAATTAAAATTGTCAAAGACACCGAGAAACACATTTCTTAAGACATTTACTTAAGCACTTGTTAGTTTCACAGCATGAGTAGTACAATTTCAAAAAGTATGTTACTAGTACAGGAGCGTATCTTTTATATTTATCTACAGTTCAATAGCTTTCTACATCTGATTAACTTTTATTTACCTGTAACGACTGCCCCCTACTATAGTAAAATAAATGATATTGGACAGGGAAACGTATGCGCGGAGAAAGGTCTAAATGACATTTTCAAATTTAAAAAAAATCACGAGTACATTTTTAAATATGACAAGAAAAATATGATGCATATAATATTCATACTGATCACAAAGACATGTTAGACTAAAGTTTGCTTTTGTACAAAGTATGAATATTTTATGCCTTATATATTTTATGTTATATATAAAAATTTTACTTGTGTTTTTTTAATATTTTAAAATATCACCTGTTTTTTCGCGCATATGTTTCATTTTAGCATTAACTTGAACTTCATACACATTTGGGGAAATAGGCAATTTGGATACTGTGTCAAAATGACATGCCAGTTAAGTATTTTCCATTGTATTTCTCATTGGGCGTGCATACGAAATACTTCTATTATACACATCCAGGTTATATATAAATATATTTGATCTTTATATATTTTCCTTGATGTTGATAATAGTATTTGTGTTTTTATATTTAAGGTTCTATATTGTGTGTTTTTTGTAACACGGAATGTATTTTCATTTAAATAATTTGGCTACCAATTTTCAAATAGTATAATATAATAATTTAAAAGCCTAGATGTAGTTGTTTACTGAATGATGTCGGTGTTGTTAATAATAAAGCATATTCCAGTGTGTTGTAATACTGAAAAAATGCACTGATTTTCCTTTCCTGTATTAAAATAAGTAAATAATGTACCAGGGAAAACACATGGACTCTCACATAGTGCCTCCCTCTTCCCTTCTAGATGGTAACGTCGCGGACTTTGGATTGACCTTGGGACCTGTTTTTTGACTTCACGCCCAACCATTCTGACTTGAGCTCTTTGATTTCCAGTTTTGCTAAGTGAATTCTGGTGTGGTACCTTAGGAAAGATCTCCCATAGATTCTCTATCTTAAACATAAGACCATCGTACCCTGAGCTAACATACCAAAAGAACACAAATTCAAAATCAAAAAAATAGAAAAGCGGTAGGTTTAAGTGAAATGTACATAAAAATCCGTAATATTTCTTGAATATATTTATAGAGGAATACTGCTCATCGACGCCGTTTTGTGCCCCTCAATTTATTCTAATCAAATTTTGTATGTAACAGAAAGACTATATGATAATTTCAATAAGTGAACTCTTTTGTTCATACCAGTTCCAGTTATAATGGAACGCTCATCCAAATTTGGCCACTTGCAGATTCTATATTTTATAGTGTCGATTAAAATAAATTGTAATTTCTCAAGAATGACGTAAACAATCAAATGCAAATATCGTATGGAAAGTAGAAATATAAGAAGCATGTTACAGTGTAAGCCAAAAGACTATATATTTAAACATTTTGGAGATAACAATGAGTTTCCTTGTGTAAATGTTCAATTTTCATTTTAAAAAGGCGCTTTTCTCAGGAAACGTTTTGCTGTTTAACCATCAGTCCCCGCTAGTTACAAAACAATACTTCGCTCAAATAATCTCTATATAATGTAGAAGAACGTATCCTTACGGCGATAGCATTCTGCACTAGTTCGCCATTTCGTTCAATTGATTTTATCTCAACAAATAAATCAGTACGATAGGTAAATATTTTCAATGAAACTAGTGCGATAGTTAATTATATTCATTATTTCTTCTTCCACAAATCAGAATTGTGAAATCCAGAAGTATTAAATGGAATTCAAATGTTTATGAATACGGCCAACATTATGTTAGTATTAAAACGCAAAGGAGTGAGAAATAAAATAAAATAAATGGGTTTTTGTATTTTTCTTAATTCTTGAAGTGGATTATTTCTCAAGTCCCACGTTGCCACACGTTGAAATCTACCTATTAGTAATTACTTAGCCAATAAACGTCTCATTCTTACTCCAAGCTCCATTATTGGTCAACACAATTTTGATTTTCGATGAAGCTATTATCCAAGAGGAATTGCTGCAAGACTCTCTTTCATGTGAAGTAAAAGACAAAGTTACTTAATCTTAGAAAAAGGATTGACGCCAGATGTCATCTTTGTACACATACAACCTAGATAGGGATCAATGCCACTTCTTAAGCTTCACCGAGGGCCGTACTCTCCCTCAAAGGTGATCCTTAAAGCACTGTCATCTTGAAATAAAATACCCTCTACTGAAATACATTGTTATTTATATTGAATCATTGATGGTCTCTAGTAAATCCTGGTTGCTACCAGCGTTTGTACTCATTTTTGTTTTCCCTCTATTTACGTCCTCCTTGAAGGAAGAATGCTCAAATCAGCTCACAAAGAAGTTATCGTTGTATAAATTCAAGAGGTTTCAGAATTCGTGTTCAGTTCTTTATCTTTCCTTGTTTGTATACTTTTGTGTGAAGTTGTTACGATTTTACCCTGGGATATTATTATTCATGTTGTTTATAGTCTAAGAAGTTACATATCTTTTAGTATTACTAGATGTTGCATGACACACAGATTTGTCCGCAAATAACGTTTTATTTCCCAACAGTCCCTTGTCTTCATTGTGTCATAAGAGGGTAATGGTGTTTACTTTTAGTATTTGCGTAGTGTGTCAGTTACAGTATATTAAAACCCTAATTTGTTTGCTCCTAAAATCGTAGAATATTCTATTGATATTTTTTTTTAGAATCAGTTCATGGAAAATATTTCTTTTCTTCGCTCACGTCCATTTATGTACGCTTAGTACGCTCCGTTGGCTGTTTGCGTAATAGTTTACTTGTATTGCTGTGTAATATTAATGTGTGATTTCATATAGTCTTCGATTTCAGTAAGCTGAGATTGTGTAAACTGATCCCCGGAAGAAGAAATACATTTCTTTTGTGAATTATGATTCATTACTGTTGATTGTACGTGTATTGTTAGGAGTTAGCTTCATCTCGGATAGTTATCGTCAGTTGCCCCAAATTCTGCAGCTAACTTGCTCTGTTGTTTTTCACAGTGTCCCTTTTTTCTCCCGAATAGTATTTTCATCAGCTTCTTTGTTTTGAATGTACGTAAATATTTTATCTGTTTTAGTTATTTGCGATGACCATCTTATTCTCGATACAGTATGGTCCATTTCAGTTCATATCGGGTCTATCGATTGCGTTATCAATGCACGTTTAATGCGCTTACCAAAAAAACTAGTTTGGTATGCTGAACCTATTTCGAATTTTGAGTTAGCCACCAAATAAGAACTTCTCTGACCCCCTTTGCATGTTCCACTTCTAAATCTATTTATTAAAATATCAATCCATCTCTAATGTAATCACCTCATCTTTGTTTGTTCAACAACAATTGAATCACAAAGATGTATTTAATTAAACTTGGTTGGGCACAACTGCATATTATTTGTATTATAAGTTTTAATACTGTTGGGTGTCACATATGATCAACGAAGCCTATGATTGGTATTCCACTCCGTACCCGATGCGTGTGTAACTGCGGTACCTTCATATACCCACTTTGAACAACAGTGATGAATGGATATATATGTTTGCATAATGATACACTTCCCTAAGTACTGTTGTCTGAATGTGACTTTAGTTATATACAAAACGGTTGTAATTCTGTATGTAACTTTTTAATGTGATCCAGTCAGCATGCACTTTCTTTTTTATTCTGCATTTGAAAGACGGAGGACATGATGCAATGCTATTGCTTCGGAGGTAAGAGAAATACCTTATTCATGAGCCAGCAAAATTGTGTTGTGCTTTTTTCTCTCTGAGATACGATACAAGCGTCATAATTAGTATGTAGGGTTCTTACCTTAAAACATTTTTGCGCCTCTTTTATGATTGCAAGTCCTACTGGGTATATGTTTCCCCACCAGGGGCAAAGACATTTATTCTGTGAGTGCACTTTATCCCGATCAAGAAACTCAAATGTATCATATAACGGCGGCTTTGTACGAATGGTTCTTTCTTGGTATATTATTTTTTTATTTATCCTACATTTCTCCTGCATGCTCTTTCGTAATTACATGGAATAATTTACACGCATAGAGTACAAATATTATATTCATTGTTTTGATATTTCTTATATTTATCGATTGTTGCAGTTGGTAAACAAAAACATTTCAATGCACTACTTTTGTACAAACTAGTTTCATATTGGGTTTTAATATGTTTATTGTTCTTTTAGTTATTGCTTCGTTTTAACATTTGTTTCACAAACCCGGCTGTTTCAACAAATTTATTGTGCAAATTTTGAAGACAAAGATTAATTCCGGAATTCTTATGATAAATAACACTTTTGAATTAGAACACAAAAGATAAGCGTAGAGTTTTGCGTATGGCGGCATTCATCCGTTTTTTTTTGTTTTTTTTTTTTGCAAGGACAATGATGCAAAGCATAGATCTGGACCCCAGTACTTCTCTTGTTTCACGATTCCGAAGCAAGGAACATGACAGTGAAGAATACTAACATAATAGTCTACTTCATGAACCAGCATTTGGGAAATAAATATATGTGTAGCCAACGCATTTCATGAGAAACATCTTGCAAAGAAGAAAATGACATCGTTCAAATGTAAACATACACATAGACATATATATTTCATAACTTTCCATCACAAAATATATATTTTTAGAAAGACGAAAGTCACGTCTTAGAGGGGTTTCGAAAACTATCCTATGAAGTAAATACCTAGTCTTGGTATACACCGAGATAAATAAGACAGCAGTGAGTAATCAATTGGCATTTCAAGAGAGCGAGTAAAGAGATTTTAATCAGTCCACTTTGAGAGGGCTACAAGGAGCCATTAATTAGTTCGGAAATAAATTAGTTTGGTGGATCAATTTCTAAAACGCCACTCGTCATGTGGTCTGGTAAGTTACCATCCGTATCTCCAGGAAGCCATCATTGAATGAGAATCCAGGCTCTACAAGGTCCACGAGATCCAGGTTTTTATGTCACTGATAACTTACAGTTCAGCATCTTTTATTGAGCGAAGTTTCAAATTGTTATTATTTGCGTAGGACTCCTGCTGAGTTCCAACGTTACTACTTGTCGTTTAATAACATTTATGTCTATGCTGCGTTCTCCATGAGACTAGAAGGTTTGATCTCAAGATAGTATCGACTTCTAAGTAAGTAAGCATATATATTAAACATTAAACAATAAGATACTTAATATTAATACAATACAATACATATATTCAGATTTTTGTATTAATAACTTAGCTTTTTGGTCGTGCCGATATTGTGAATCAATTGTAACTCCCAAATGTCTCTTATAATCGAAAGGTAGTTCAAGATAAATGATTTAGAATGTCGTTGTATTTTAATCTAAATAATAACTGATGCCAGTTTCATTATGGAATTTTCAGTTTAACTCTCTTACACATATCTCTGTACACCACTGTATCCCCAAATATGATATTTAATTATCTGTATGAACTGTGAGTGTGACCATTCAAACTTTTGATTCGCTACTCTACAGCCAGTAGTATTTGAGTTATTATCAATGGATGATGTATTTCCTGTTATTGCTCCTGTAACACTGAGCTATTGCTGCTACCCAACTGCATTTCATCTAAACGTTGTTTCTTTACAATGACTGTTGCAAAGATTTAGAACATATTACACCATTCTCAATTTACAAGTTTCAAGTCAGTCCCTATTACACTCATCTCCGATATACCACTGATTCCGCAACTATAATAGTTGAATTCGCTAAATAAATATAACATGAATTTTTAGCTAACCTTTCTACATTCCTGCATATTGGAACTGCCCAATTGTTCCGAAATTTTTAAATCACCCTGTGTGTGTAATTTCTAAGAAAATAACGCTGGGAGAATGTAGAAAATTCATTAAATACATTCATTAAAAAACTTCTGTAACATATTATATCAATTTATTTGAGCAGAGATGAATACATTTTTCATTACATTTATATGGATGAATTTTTAATGAGTGCGTACAAATTATATAATTTACTAAATA
Source organism: Lepisma saccharinum (assembly GCA_022664845.1). Taxonomy (NCBI): domain Eukaryota; kingdom Metazoa; phylum Arthropoda; class Insecta; order Zygentoma; family Lepismatidae; genus Lepisma; species Lepisma saccharinum. The sequence continues at coordinate 60,812 of JAGDQP010006036.1, forward strand.
CAACAAAGACAATCAAAATTCAGATATTTCCATGGTGTTTCTCTGATAATATGTGCGATTAATCTATTTTTGATTGATCATCCAGCTCAGTAGAGTCTAGGGTCGGCCTTAAAATGAACTCTGAAACGAAATGGACCAAATATAACTAACTTATATGCGTTTCTTGAATTGGTGCGTTTCTCTGTGTTCAACTTTAGATGAATAGCATACAAACTGAAAATATTTTCTATATAAAATGTTTCATAATGGCTGCTCAACTGGATAGAGAATGGCTTCAAATTAAAATTTACCTTAATTTAATATGTTTAGCTATGACTATATTGGCAAAATTAAGATTTATTATAGGTTTGTACTTATTTGGTCACTATTATATACACGCAATGAAGCTAAACTATTTACCAAATGATGTATGATACTTCCAGTTTTGTCTAGCTTGTTTTCTCAAGTTTTATCTATTTTAAGTATACGTGAGAAAACAGGTTTGCATTGGAATATATTATTTCGACCGGATAGCACTTATGTATGTTCGGGTAAAGTGAGTAGGTAAGAATAAAATAAATAATTCGGAGTAAATGTGGAAGAAATTAAGAGCAAGTAAATCACTGAACGGTATGAACTTGAAAGTACAGTGAAGACATCGGTTAGTGTTTGGGACAATCTGTTTGGGTTGTTTGAATGTGACTGAATTTTTGTTAATATGTAGACCAAATATAAGGTTAATATTGGGAAACGTGAGGATGAAGCAGAACTCCAAGCGTGAGGGAACAAACGTGAGACCGAAGTAGAAATTTTTAGCCCAGAGAAAACGATTCCCATGAAGAAAGTTAATATTTTACTGTGGGAATCGTGTGGATTGTTGATGATAAATTATTGCATTTTTTTTACAGAAAACTGAAAAACAAGACAATGTAAAAGATATGGAAGTTTGTAGTATGAATATGTATGTTAAAAATATACTTTAAACAAAATGCTGTGAAGAGTCTCGTTGAAAATTATTTTTTTGCATGGGTTAGAGAGTATTTGGGACACATGATAAGCATTATAAATCGATCAGTCGCAAACAATACTAATTTCTTGAACGTACAAATTGGTGTCTTCAAATACAAGAATCAAATTTAAGATTACTTAGTTTCTCTACAAGAATTCCTTTTCCATTATAGTAATGCAGCACTAACATTGCTACTTGATCAAACGTCTTCTCTATACAGCTCTCTAATGCTGAACCCCTTACTAAAATTAGCTTTTCTATTAGGCGTTTGTACTCTGAAAGCACTGTAATAAATTCTCCAGAAAATTAAGTTAAGTTCAGCTCTATCTTACACACAACAATTTGGTGTTAGCACTAATATAAGATGCATTTTTGCATTTGATTAACGGTTTCAGAAATCGTGTTCTTTAGTACATACAGTTGAAGAGGTTGGAACTTTACGAAACTCTTGCGAATCATATTTTACAATATAAACTTACTGTAATGTGCAGCTCGAAAAAATAATTCATATTGCCTGCGAATTTCTTTTAAGAGACTTTTCTGACGCTAACTTTAATCACAATGAAAGCATTTCGATTTTCTTTAACACGCCAGAGCCTTATTCGTTCGCCCACTGTGCCCTTTAATACAGCACATCGCTACAATAACATGTCATATTAAACAATTACACATCATTCTATTATAATTCCAAGTTTCAAGTTAACTCTGCAAATATAGTTTCTGCCGTAAGTCATTGTTATTGATATTTAACCTGAAGTTCTTATATGTTATATTTAGAAAATATATGTAGCTCTTAATGCAGTTGCTGTCACATGCGAAGAGTATCAGAGTGTTAATTTTGAGTTGTGTTATTAATATGACAGTCAATCGGATTTCCAAACCAAACGTAGAATCTTACAAGGGAGGGTCACAATATGTTGTCTCTGAGATCCGAATCAAACATAATGCGTCTGATAGATAATGTTCAAACATTGAGAATACCCAAATATAATGTATGATGGGCTAAGGATGCGGAGCTAGGGGGTGGCGAAACCTCCAAATTCGTATACGTCTAATAAAGGATGTTTTCAAAGTGATTCGTAAGAAAGGACCCTACTTTCTGGGAGTGTTTCCTGGCATCGAGAGAATTAAAAGATTTTCTACGAAGATTGGCAATATTCCGCTTCATATTGTAGATACAGTGTTTGCAAATTTGAGCCGCGAAGTTAACGTATAGCAATGAAAGAATAATTTTCAGTTAGTTAGTAATGACTCATTGGATGAAGATTCCGTCGCGGATTTTTTTTTCTACAAGGACTGTTGAGAAAGTCGTGTCTAATTATCCTTTTTTTCGTTTTTAGGTACATGAAAGCAGCCTGGCCATAAAGGAGACACAGATTAAAGAAAGTGTACAACATTTCAAGTGAAAATATCAAGTGACCGGGTCACCAGAGCCTCCCCAAGTGCACAAGTTGAGCAAAACCCAGAAAATTCTAATTTTGAACAGAGACATGTGATTCGTTTTTTCTTTCGTAAGGTCATCATACTTGATGGAAGTGTATGGTATGGCGCATCGACAGATAACACGATGGATAAGCTCATTTAAGTGTGGTAAAACAAACGTCGAAGATGAGCCTAGGAGTGGTGGACCAAAAACAGCAACTTGACCTGAAGTTCTTGAAACTGTACAAATATTGGTAATGTCCGATCGACGAAAAGAGATTAGAGAAATAGCGGAGGAAGTAAGGATTGATATTCATAGTGTTTGTGATATTCTACACCAGCACCTTCGGTTCACAAAGGTCTGTTCCAGATGGGTTCCTCACAATTTGAACGTTTTTCAGAAGCAAACACTAGTGCAAATGTGTCAGGAAAATTTGGATTTTATGGAAAGAGATAAATACTTCTACCAGCATGTAGTGACAGGGGATGAAATATTGGCTCACTGGTATGAGCCTGAATCTAAACAAGAGTCCATGCAATGGAAGCATCAGGGGTCACCAACACTTAAATTTCAGGGCAAAGAAATCGACTGGCAAGGTTATGGTAACTGTTTTCTGGGGCAGGGAAGGGATTCTTTGGCTTGATGCTATACCAAAACGGACATACTATCACAGGGACTACATACAAAAAGAAACACTTGAAGATTTACGCCGAGCAGTTCAGAATAAACGTCGCGAGGGTGCAAATTGTCGAATTTTCCTTCTTCATGACAATGCGTCTACACACACATCCCATCTTGCGCAGGCCGCTATTACAGAACATGGAATGATTCAACTTTTCCACCCAACATACAGTCCTGACCTAGCCCCAAGTGATTATTATATGTTTCGTCATTTGAAAACATACCTCAGGGGCCAGCGATTTTTAAGCGACAAGCAGGTAATGGATGCTGTGATTCACTTCTTGACTCCAAGGATACACCTATTGATGTTGAAGGCACTGAGTCACTTGGAACAAAATGGAGACGATGTGAAGAACTGGAAAGTGATTACAATGAAAAATAATAGTGTTTTTTTCTCAGCTCATTAGTTTTCTTGTTAAACCCTCCATAGACATGACTTTCCAAACACCCCTCGTAGCTACATGGTGGACAGCGGGAGTGTAACCACACTGACACTATCTTGTCACTGTTGCTAACCAGGAACAGCATTATTTTTTTTTTTCAAATGGCACTACGTCGTGTTATTGGAAATTCGACGTATCCTATTGATGGGGAAGAATATATTTAAAAAAAACACACACTACAGTGTTGCAACTATGGATGAGACATATATATTTTTGCGGTTTGATACAATCTGCGGCTTAATATATCTGAAACCATCCAGCCTGGTTGCTCGTCAAAAATAATTTGAATCTGTTTACCTATGTAACCAGACTAGCCTCAAATGAAATATTTAATATTAATACAAAAATAATATCTTTACTACTAGCCATTCCTGCCGGAATTATTTTAATTATAATTTTAGACCCCCTATTAATCACAGCTTCAAGCTCACTTCAAGACACCCTACAAGCCCCAATTGAACAACAAGAAGCCCCACTAATAAAACTATATAATACATCAATAGCAACCATTACACTAACCCTAGCAGCATACTTGTTTATTACTTTAGTGACAGTAGTAAAAGTAACAAACTTACAACAAGGGCCCCTACGGCCCAACAAACCTTATGTCAACACCCATACGAAAACAACACCCACTAATCAAAATTGCCAACAACGCCCTAATTGATTTACCCGCCCCAGTCAATATTTCTTATTGATGAAATTTTGGGTCCCTTCTCGGCCTTTTCTTAATTATTCAAATTATCACAGGCCTATTCCTCGCCATACACTACACTTCCAGAATCGAACTTGCATTTGATAGAGTTACTCACATTTGTCGAGATGTTAACTTTGGATGACTTCTACGAACTCTACATGCAAATGGAGCATCCATATTCTTTATTTGCCTTTACCTACACGTAGGCCGCGGCATATACTACGGCTCTTTCCTGTATCTTCATACATGAAGAATTGGAGTAATTATTTTGTTAACAGTAATAGCAACCGCATTTGTAGGATATGTACTTCCCTGAGGACAAATATCCTTTTGGGGAGCTACAGTAATTACAAACCTACTATCTGCCATCCCTTACCTAGGAACTATACTAGTCCAGTGAATTTGGGGGGGCTTTGCCGTAGACAACGCCACCTTAACCCGATTCTTTGCATTCCACTTTATCTTACCATTTATTGTTATTGCTTTATCAATAGTTCACTTAATATTTCTTCACCAAACAGGATCCAAAAACCCCCTAGGAATCAATAGAAATATAGACAAAATCCCATTCCATCCATTTTACTCATCAAAGGACTTTATTGGATTTCTAGTAATAATATTTTTATTAACTTTTCTATCCTTATGAAACCCTTACATATTAGGGGATTCCGAAAATTTCATCCCAGCAAATCCACTAGTTACTCCAGTTCACATCCAACCAGAATGATACTTCCTGTTTCCCTATGCTATCTTACGATCAATTCCCAATAAGCTAGGAGGAGTCATTGCCCTTGTAATATCTATTTTAATCTTAATAATTATACCATGATATCATAAAAGAAAAATACGAGGACTCCAATTCTACCCACTCAACCAAATTATTTTTTGAATTATAGTAGCAGTAATCATCCTACTAACTTGAATTGGTGCCCGACCAGTTGAAGACCCCTACATTTTAATAGGACAAGTATTAACAGTAATCTATTTCGCCTACTTCCTAATTATGCCCCATCTATCAACACTATGAGACTACTTACTTACTAAAAACTAATCCTTTGGCCGAGAACAAAGCTTATGTCTTGAAAACATAAAACAGAGTAAAAGAAACTCTAAGGATTTTATATTCTAAATAAAATTCATTTAAATCAAAAAAGACACTAACAAAACCCTAAACCCTCTAAAAAATAATAAATAATTTAATGATAAAGGAAGAAATCTTTTCCAAGCAAGATATATTAACTTGTCATACCGAAACCGAGGCAAAGTCCCCCGAACTCAAATATAAATAAAAGAGATAAAAACCACCCTCACAAAAAACAAATAAGAAAAAACATCACACCCAAGAAAAATAATACTAAATAAAACTCTCATAAACAAAATTCTAGCATATTCCGACATAAAAATAAGGGCGAACCCACCCCCACTATACTCAACGTTAAATCCAGAAACAAGTTCAGATTCTCCTTCAGCAAAATCAAAGGGAGTCCGATTCGTCTCAGCTAAACAAGAAGCCAATCAAGCCAAAGATAACGGAAAACTAATAAACAAAAATCATATATCCCCCTGATAAAGACTAAAATCAAAAAACTTATAACTACCTCTCAAAAAAACAAAAGATAATAAAATTAAAGCAAGACTTACCTCATAAGAAATAGTCTGAGCAACAGCCCGTAGCCCCCCTAATAACGCATAATTAGAGTTAGAAGACCATCCAGCACCCATAACACTATAAACGCCCATACTAGTACAACACAAAAAAAAAATAAAAGTCCCAAAGAAAAGGTAACAATCACTCTAACAAGAGGAATACACAATCAAACCAGTAAAGATAATATTAAACTAAAAACAGGAGCCAAATAGTAGGGATAATAATTAGACATTGTAGGAAATCTTTGTTCCTTAGAAAAAAGCCTAATAGCATCAGCAAATGGCTGAAGAACACCACAGAACCCTACCTTATTAGGCCCCCTACGAATCTGAATATATCCTAGCACCCTACGCTCAAGCAAAGTCAAAAAAGCCACGCCAACCAAAACCCCAATAATTAAAATAACATAAGAAAAAAGCCCCAATCAAAAATTAATATACACTACTACATGAAGAACCCACTTCATTTTTAGATCCTAAATCTAATGCACTTATCTGCCAAAATAGTTATTATTTTAATATGAATAAGATATTACAAATACCTGGTCCTTTCGTACTAAGACATTTAAACCATTAGAAAGATAGAAACCGATCTGGCTCACGCCGATCTGAACTCAGATCATGTAAGAATTTAAAGGTCGAACAGACCTTTCCCTTAAGCACCTACACCTAAGTAAATCTTAATCCAACATCGAGGTCGCAACCCCCCCTGTCGATAAGAAGTCTCAAAAGAGATTACGCTGTTATCCCTAAGGTAACTTAATCTTGTAATCACAAAAAATGGATCAAATAAACAACACCCATAAATGAAATAATATAAAGAAAGTTTATACTTCCCGACCGCCCCAGTCAAATATATAAATTTAAACATAAAAATAAATACCAAATTATAAACATAAATTTATGTATAAAGATCTATAGGGTCTTATCGTCCCCCCTAATCATTTAAGCCTTTTCACTCAAAAGTAAAATTCCACTATATTAAAAAAAGACAGTCACTTCCTCATCCAGCCATTCATACAAGCCAACAATTAAAAGACTAATGATTATGCTACCTTTGCACGGTCAAAATACCGCGGCCATTCAAAACAACGATTCATTGGGCAGACCAGACCTTATAATTTTATCAAAAGGCCATGTTTTTGATAAACAGGTGAGAAATACATTTGCCGAGTTCCTCGAACTCAACCTAAAACATATACTAATAATATCATAATTTCCTACCTAAAAAATTAATAACAACAGAGCAGTAACAATTAACTCAAACTAATAATAAAATATTATAAAACTATTAAACAAATTATAACAAAATCACAATTGATAGCTACTTCTAAGCCCACAACAATAAAATAACCTATTACCAAGTTATGAAAAAATACTTAATCAAGAGCAAATCCCCCTGATTTTAATTAATCAAAAAATAAATAACTAATATATATATATATTACATTTATGATTACTGCATTAAATGCAACTCCCACTCAACCAGATATCACAAAAACCGACTAACTTCTCATTACCAAAATGACATTAAAAAGCAGACTGCAACCTACACTCCACACACCCATTTTAACTCTTAATTTATTTCGGGACAAAACAATATTATTTAAATCTTCAATATCCCCTGATACAAAAGGTACAGCCCCACAAGCTTTCTTTACAAAAAATAACTTTCAAATATTTAAATGTTCCCCCACAGTACTTCATATACTATTACTCAAAACAATTTAATTAATAAAAATATACCAAACTAACGTAACTTTTATATTATTTTACCTATTAAAAATAAATACCTTTAAATTATATAGTAATAATTTCCTTAATTTTTCAAAGTAATCTGAATCGCACAGAAACCTCCTCGGTGTAAACGAATAGCTAAACTGACAAGCTCAACTTTGTCCATTCTAAGCACATTTTCCAATACACTTACTATGTTACGACTTATCTCACCTAAAAATGAGAGCGACGGGCGATGTGTGCATATTTTAGAGCCTAACTCAATAAAACAATATAATTCAAAATTACATTCAAATCCACCTTCATTTTATTTTTCAACAAAATTCCGTTATATTCAAATTATTGTAACCCATCTCCACTTATTAATCAGCTGCACCTTGACCTGATTTTACACTCAATTAAAATAATGAAAATAGCTTTCAAACCTTTTCAACGACGGCGGTATACAAACTGCAAACAATAACAAGTAAGATTATAACGCGGACTATCGATCACGGGACAGGTTCCTCTGAATAGACTAAAATGCCGCCATTCTTTGGGTTTCAAGAACATAACTACTACTACCCCAATCCTTAACATAAATTTCACAATATCTATAATAGGGTATCTAATCCTAGTTTATATCAATACTCTCGTAGCCTCAAAAAAAAGAATATAAACCAAACATAATAATTTCACCTACAAAATAATTATACTAATTCTAATTAAACAACATCTAACTACAATAATCACTAATCTCCTCTTGTCCCCCACGTCTAACCGCGGCAGCTGGCACGAATTTTACCGGAACTTACAAATATAAATACCTACTTCAAACTCACATTAAACAAATAAAACCAAGCACTGCTAATTTTTCCTTCGTCCATCCTAACTCCCAAAATTAAAATAATACTGACATCTTAACTCAAAACAATACATGTACAAAAACCATATAGAAGAAAAACAAGCAAGAATAAAACTTTACGTAAAAACTATAAAATCATAAACATCAAACAATTAAAGACCATTCACCAAAAGCAACAAAAATTAGAATAAATTATAACCATTATAGCCCCCAAAAACAGCTCACCTGCGCTCCGCGCACATATATATTTTAGAATACAATTTTTTTTCACTTATTGTATTCTAAAATATATATGTAAAACCTCCATAAGCATATGCTGTAAACACTAGTTGATAATGGTAACGTATGTACATTATTTATTTATATAGCCGGTAATATAACTATTAATTAAAGTATAATATATTCTGTAACTAGCATTATACTTCCCTTCATTTTCATCCTACTTTTACTTCATAACCCCAAAATATGTACTAATTATTTTAACCATAGAACTTTTTATTTATTTTAAAAATAAATGAAATGCCTGAATTAAAAGGGTTATCGTGATAGGATAAATAATGTATACCATATACTTTGATTATCTCACTAATCTATGCATGAAAGAATTAAACTTTCCCTTTCAATATCAAAAATTGACATGCACCTTACATTAAAGCATAAAAGAAAGATAAGCTAAATAAAGCTAACGGGCTCATACCCCGCCAATGAAGGTCTCAAATTACCCCTTCTCTTTCTAATGCTCACCAATCCTAAAATATTAATGTTTATGCTAACATTAATTGTAGGATCATTAATCTCCGTATCATCAACCTCCTGATACGGAGCTTGAATAGGATTAGAGATTAATCTTCTACCCTTTATCCCCCTAACCTCAAAAACCAATAATCAACGAATAACCGAATCCGCGCTAAAATATTTCCTAATCCAAGCCCTAGCCTCAATAATTCTCCTCTCAGCTATCATAATACTGCTACATCATAAATCCCCAATAATGAATCTCAGCACCTTAATTATAGCAACCTCCCTAGCCCTCAAACTAGGAGCAGCCCCTCTCCATTTTTGATTAGTAGAAGTAATAGAAGGGATAAGCTGAACAAATTGTTTATTACTAATAAGATGACAAAAACTAGCCCCTCTCACCCTCATATCCTACGTAACAATTAATTCAAGCATTATATTCTTACTAATTATCTCATCAGTAACGATTGGGGCGGTCGGAGGGCTCAACCAAACCTCCCTACGAAAAATCATAGCCTTTTCCTCAATTGCTCACATGGGCTGACTTTTAAGAGCAATTGTATGTGATAATACAAGATGATTCTTATATCTAGCTATCTACACTATCCTAACCGCAGCAATCACACTACTATTCCAAATAACCAAAATTTTCTATTTAAACCAAATTTTCTCATATAAAATTCACCCAACCACAAAACTAGCCATCTTTACTACCACCCTGTCATTAGGGGGTCTACCTCCATTTCTAGGCTTTCTACCAAAATGAATTATTATTACAAACATAACCCAAATACTGTTCATTGCCCCTCTCATAATTATAATCGTAATAGCCCTAATTACTCTCTACTACTACATACGAATTGCATACTCAGCCTTCACCTTAACTAATACTACTCAAACCTGAACAAAAATTTCCCACCCAAAATGACAAGAAGGAATTAGACTAATTATCACCTCCCTTACCTTAACAGGCCTTTTAATTTCTCCACTAATTTTAACTTTAAACTATTAAGCCAAGGCCTTAAGTTAACAACAAACTAGTGACCTTCAAAGTCTCCCATAAAGAAAATCTTTAGGTCTTAATGCTTTCCACACTTCCCCAGACTTGCAATCTAGAATCATAAATATTGACCATAAAACCTTAGCCTCTCATAACAAGGGGAACAACGATTCCATTCATAGATTTACAATCTATCACCTAATATTTCAGCCACCCTGTCATTAGGGGGTCAACACCCACCTTGCAACGATGATTATTTTCCACAAATCACAAAGACATTGGCACAATATATCTAATCTTTGGAGCATGGTCAGGAATAGTAGGCACTTCTTTAAGATTATTAATCCGTGCCGAATTAGGACGCCCAGGCAGCCTTATTGGTGATGATCAAATCTATAACGTAATCGTAACCGCCCATGCTTTCATTATGATCTTCTTCATAGTAATACCAATCATAATTGGAGGATTTGGTAACTGATTAGTCCCGCTACTGCTCGGAGCCCCAGATATAGCCTTTCCGCGCCTAAATAACATAAGATTCTGACTTCTTCCACCATCACTTACCCTCCTATTAACTGGAAGAATTGTAGAGAATGGTGCGGGAACTGGCTGAACTGTCTATCCTCCCCTATCAAACGCAATCGCTCATGCCGGAAGATCAGTCGACCTATCCATTTTCTCCCTTCACCTTGCAGGAGTATCCTCAATTTTAGGAGCCGTAAATTTTATTACAACTGTAAATAACATACGAGCACCAGGAATAACAATAGAACGAATTCCCCTATTTGTCTGATCCGTCATAATTACAGCTATTTTACTACTATTATCACTACCCGTCTTAGCCGGAGCCATTACCATATTATTAACAGACCGAAATCTCAACACTTCCTTCTTTGACCCCACAGGGGGAGGAGACCCCATTCTTTATCAACATCTATTCTGATTCTTTGGTCACCCAGAAGTATATATTTTAATCCTCCCAGGCTTTGGCATAATTTCTCACATCGTTACTCAAGAAAGAGGAAAAAAAGAAACATTTGGTGCATTAGGGATAATTTATGCAATACTAGCAATTGGATTTCTCGGATTTATTGTTTGAGCACATCATATATTCACAGTAGGAATAGATGTAGACACACGAGCCTACTTCACAGCAGCCACGATAATTATTGCCGTTCCAACCGGAATTAAAGTTTTTAGATGAATTGCAACCCTTCATGGTGCACAAATCAACTACTCTCCCCCAACACTTTGAAGATTAGGGTTCATTTTCCTTTTCACAGTCGGAGGATTAACAGGAGTAATACTAGCGAACTCATCAATAGACATCGTATTACACGACACTTATTACGTCGTTGCCCACTTTCACTACGTACTATCCATAGGAGCAGTATTTGCTATCATAGCAGGAATCATTCATTGATTCCCACTCTTTAGCGGCACATCCCTTAATCCCAACTGACTAAAGATCCAATTTATTACAATATTCCTAGGCGTAAATATCACCTTCTTCCCACAACACTTTTTGGGCCTAAGAGGAATACCCCGACGATATTCTGACTACCCCGACGCATATATAACATGAAATATAGTATCAAGCGTAGGATCCCTATTATCATTAATCGCCGTTCTAATACTAGTGTTTATCGTATGAGAGGCCCTAGCCAGTTCCCGCACCATTCTCTACCCCGATCAACAACCTACTTCCTTAGAATGATACCAAAATTTACCACCGGCTGAACACAGTTATACAGAAATCCCGATTTTAACCACTTAATGTTCTAAGATGGCAGATAAGTGCACCGGACCTAAGCCCCGGAAATAAGGACCATAGCCCTTCCTTAGAAATGGCCACCTGAAACCAAATAAACCTACAAGATGCCAGATCACCAATCATACAACAAATAACTTTCTTTCACGACCATACAATACTTATTATTATAATAATTACAGTCCTTGTAGGATATTTACTAATCTCTATTATATTCAACAAATTTATTAATCGGTACCTTTTAGAAGGGCAAACCTTAGAAACTATTTGAACAATTTTACCAGCAATTATATTAGTCTTCATCGCATAACCATCATTACATCTCCTTTATCTAATTGATGAAATCAATCAACCCTCAGTAACCCTAAAAGTAATCGGTCATCAATGATACTGAAGTTATGAATATTCAGATTTTGCTCCCACAGAATTCGATTCATACATAATTCCAATTAATGAAATAAAAAAAAATAATTTCCGCCTATTAGATGTAGATAACCGAGTAATTTTACCAATCAACACAGACATTCGAGTCTTAATTACTGCCGCGGACGTACTCCATTCATGAGCCATACCAGCTATAGGACTAAAAGCAGATGCTACCCCAGGACGACTTAATCAAGTCAGAATAAACGCAAAACGAATTGGCCTATTCTTCGGGCAATGCTCAGAAATTTGCGGAGCAAATCACAGCTTCATGCCGATTGTTATAGAAACCTGCCCGCACCAACAATTCATTAATTGAATATTAAATATATCACAAGAAACCTCATTAGATGGCTGAAAGTAAGTGATGGTCTCTTAAACCAAAATATAGTAAAATAACAATTACTTCTAATGAAAAAGTTAGTTAAATTACCATAACATGGCCATGTCACAGCCAAATTATTAAACCTTAATACTTTTTAATACCACAAATATCCCCCTTAAAATGATTATTTTTATTTATTTTCTTTTCACTTATTTACCTAATTTTTGCCTCAATCATATACTTTAACATCCGCCCCAGTCAATTAAACACAGAACAAACAAGCATTACCAAAACGCCCCTAAACTGAAAATGATAACTAATCTATTCTCAGTATTTGATCCAACCTCAACTGTACTGTCCTTGTCAATTAACTGAATCAGCACCTTACTAGGCTTATTAATTATTCCCACATCACTATGATTTCTTCCAACCCGAACAACAATTATATGGGACAAATTAGTAATCACGCTTCATAAAGAATTCAAAACAATTCTGGGACCTGACAACCCACATAAGGGGACAACATTCCTCTTTATTACTATCTTCACATTTATTATATTTAATAATTTTATAGGGCTATTTCCCTACATCTGTACAAGATCTAGCCACCTGACATTTACATTAAGTCTTGCCCTCCCCCTTTGATTAACCTTCATATTATACGGCTGGATTAACAACACCCAACACATATTTGCCCATCTCCTTCCTGCGGGAACCCCAGGTCCTCTAATACCATTTATAGTATGCATTGATATCACCAGAAACATCATCCGCCCCGGAACCCTAGCAGTTCGGCTAATAGCAAACATAGTAGCCGGACACCTTTTACTAACCCTTCTAGCAAGAACAGGGCCCTCTCTAACCGTATCCTTACTTTCACTAATAATAATTAGACAAATCTTACTATTAACATTAGAATCCGCAGTAGCAATCATTGAATCCTACGTATTTGCAGTACTAACAACCCTATACTCAAGTGAAGTAACATATGTCAGCACCACAAAATCACCCATACCACTTGGTAGATCAAAGCCCATGACCCCTAACAGGGGCCCTCGGGGCCCTAATCACCACCACAGGGTTAACTAAATGATTTCACCAATTTAACCCAGACCTATTCTTTATGGGGCTGTTAATCATC
>JAGDQP010006037.1:0-15816 GCA_022664845.1 Lepisma saccharinum
TTGTCACATAATTTGTTTGGCATTGTTCGTCTCCACACAGTTTAGACAGCACTTTCAGGGATGCACCTCTGTCGAATACAATACACACACACTGCTTTAGAATGGAAGGTACTCTCGTGATGATATGTATTTCGATTCCGAGGTTCTAGGTTCATGGTTGAGTAAACTGCAGAAACAGATCATGAGCCTGACACCACTGACGGTTTACGAGGTGGAAAAATACACACGATTAGCTTATATGTCAGAAAAAGCACAGAAGCTTTCACAGTATGTCTCAGTGAAGTAGAGAAAAATAGTTATCATTATTACCGTATATGATGTCTTCACATTAAAGTTCAAAGTAAAACTATTATCTTTGTAAAAAAAAAAAAGAATATGGTTTCACTAACTAAAAGAGAGTTCAAGTGTACTATTCAGACTTGTTCTTTCATCTGCTCAAATTCGAGATGATCATATCCTTTATATCTATTGGAGACCCTTTCACTTTGTTTCCAGGCCACGTCCTTTTCCTTTTCACGTTCATCCCTCCTAGCTTCGTTCATCATCTCCTTTCACTTTTAGCATTCGCTGTTCCTTTCACTACTGAGTCAACTTCCTCTCATCTTCCTACTTTCTTTCATTTCTTATTTCTTCTTCTCTTTTCAGATAAGGATAAAATGAATTTTATGGGCGGTAACAGCACTATGGCTTATGCCCGTTCCGTTCTCTTTTCGGATTTCTTGCTAACTTTAGGAGCTCAGTCCTTCGTTCCAGTTCATAGTTCTGTTAACCATTTCCTTAATCTTTTCTGACTTCATAAATAAGAGAACAATCTCAAATATGACCAGATTGGCAGCATGTATGAATAAGGTACTTATAATACAGAAACGTAACGAACAAGGTAGTGATTTTGTGAGTACATTGTTTTAGATTTGATTCCTAATTGCGGTTCATAGAGTCACATGGAAACAATCCATGACAATATACACATAAGTCTAATGATATGAACTTGAGGACGCACAGTGTACTTGGTTGTTATCTCATGAGTATGACCATTCAGTATATGTATATATGGCCTATCTCTTCAATGTGTACATGGAGAGGAGACATAGCTTACAATCTTTCCTCGCAAGTTAAAGAACTTAGCAATAACTAACAACCTGGAAACACAAACAACTTCTTAAACTTTGTATATTCTTTTCTCAACCTATTTTTACACTTCAATTTCCTCTTTTGTTATTGTATGTCAAAAAGTGTATTCTCATGACTAATTCGTGAGAAAATTCGGTGGAATGTGTAGGAATTGTGAAAGTTAACGATTGAAAACTTGAAAAATCATTGTTCATTCTCGTAACCTGCTAAAATATTTTCGAGTCTATTTTGGAAGTAATAATGGTTTAAGAAGAAGAATTAAAAAAACGTGTGACCTATGATATGTTCTCCTTGCAAAGGCACAGTAAAGCCAATCTTCTCACACTGTAAGAGTTTTCAGGTAGGGTTTTCTGTTGTCATGTAGCAGTTAGGGTCTTCTTTTGCCCAGTACTTGACGTCTTGAGTATTTAAATGCTTGGCCACATACTACAAGTTTTTCTTTTTGTTTACTGCTCAGAGTCTAATGCTTATGCTTAGTCTTTCTACACTTTTCAAGTACATGTCGTTTCTCTACAATTATAAGATTTTCTGTCTTCTTTACAATAGACTGATTACTAATCGGTATACGAAACGTTTTCCATGCCTTATATATTCAAGTGCACAAACCGAGTTGTCGTAGCTCAATTGATAAAGCGTTAGTTTCGTATTCGAGAGGTCGTGAGAATAATCCCAACGTCCGGCTATTATAACGGAGATCTTTCCAGGGCTTTCCGAGATAACAGGACGCAACATCAAACGTGGGATGACCCCGTAAAATACGAGACGTCTAGTTGTTGAACATCCTAAGTTTGTGGATTACTGCACTCCTACAACACTCTTGGCATTCATAATGTAAATTCTGTAACATTTTTTTTTCACCAACATTTAAGATAGAAGGTCTTACATAATTACTCATAATTTCATTAGAATTCGTTTATACTCACTCTTTGTTTCATTTTTTCTGACAAAATTGGTCGGAACAATGAAAACAAGGCTTCAAAGAAGAGCGGCTGATTTACCACAATAATTTTCTTGAACCTTAAAGGAAATGTTTCCTGAAACGAAAAGCAACATATCATGGTTATGATTTGGTTCGTGTAGAAATCAACAATACATATATTTTAAGTACACTGAAAATAAAATACTTATTTCATTGTATTAAGTAAATCAGTTACAAGAATTCGCAGATAAATATAACAGCAATATAATAACAACATCAAATCCTATTTTCTTATTAATTAAATAATTTGTCTTTCTGTATAAGGTTTAGTGTAATCTAGCAGTCCAATTAAAGGGTGATTCCAAATTTATTATATATGCTGTCATAAAATGCTTGTATATTTTTATTAAATCCAGTGATTTCGTAGGTAATGACAGGAATAACGACTACAAATTTATTCTTGTATACAAACAAAGTTAGGAACAGAAATATATATCACATGCAAAAGTCACAAAGTAATAAATACAAAATGAAAAATGAATTGGTTGAGATATTAAGACTATCTATCTACAACTATCTAATCGCTTTGGTGGATTCGGTTAACATATTTGCAACCATCACCGAAACATTTTATTGATTTAATTGTTATTAATGTCCTAAATGAGCTGGTGAGCTTATAAGGACGGGACATATAATTTTTAGTAAAGTGAGCACCGAACCACTCCGTTCAATCGATTCCAGTGGGAATTGAACCCATGGCTACTCGCACAGAAAGCAAGCGCTCTAAACTCTTGGCCACTCCGAAGTCGGCAATTTGTTGGACTGCGTTTCGTAACGTTTCCCTAACTTAGTACAACAAATTTTAGCGAAAAGGCATTCGTGTAGAGAGATTTTCAAACCGTTAGAAATATCGACGTTATCTTCGTATATGAAAGCGTTATATGTGTTCTTCAGAAACTAATCAAGTACATGGACGTTCATGAACAAACAAAATACAGATATTTCTTAATAGATTTCGGCTATATCTTTCAAAATATAACCATTATCAACCTGGCTAGCAACAGGACTTTAATATATAAGTCATCATCCTGGCTAGTAACAGGACTTTAATATATAAGTCCAGGGTTCGATTTGATTTGTACAGTTATTAGACTCTCTGAGATAGGCCGAGAAAAAGTGTTTACATTGAAGCAGACCGGGATCCATATTATTATGTTCTAACCGAGCACTTGAAATAATGCATAACTCTATACAGGTTTTCTTTTAATCAAAGTGATATTCATTTTTTATTGCATTGCATACTAAAATCACTTCTTGACCACCAGAAAATACTGAACACATCATTTGTAAACACATATTATCTTGAATACCAAATCTGTTATTTCTACGATCTCTCGAATCACGAAATACTTGATCTCACGCTTTCACGAAATACTTGATCTCAATTGCTCCATCGTATACCACAAATATTTCAATTTCAGA
Organism: Lepisma saccharinum; assembly: GCA_022664845.1. Classification (NCBI taxonomy): domain Eukaryota; kingdom Metazoa; phylum Arthropoda; class Insecta; order Zygentoma; family Lepismatidae; genus Lepisma; species Lepisma saccharinum. Next base: position 3,533 of record JAGDQP010006037.1, read on the forward strand.
AGACAGGGTTTAAACTCATCAAATTAGATATTCATCAGTTAGCTTAAACTTGTTTTACCACGCCTTGAGATCGTATTTTGAAAATCCCGGACATTTGTTACTGAATATATCTTAATCCAATCAATAAAAAATATTTTTCATATTTCTTTCCAAATGTTAACAATATGAGAATACTGACAAGGAAGGGTCATGGTGGTTGTCGCGCAAATCAATTGCAGACATAGCGCATCTGATAGAGCATGATGAGATATGGAGATCGCCAAATTTTAAAGTGCTATGGACCATAGCTTGAGGAGCTAGGGTCCTGGAATTTGAAATGTCAAAAATATCAGATCATGGGCAGGATGCAACTTGAAATTAAATATTTTGAAAATGGTTAGAGCAATCGGAATGAATCTTTAGGAACTTAATAATGACAAAAAGTAGTAACGAAATACAGAAACAGTGTTGCCAAATCACAATAAAATGTATTTTCTTGAAATGGCACTATATATTAATTAATACAAATTTTAAAAGTACTAGTAAGAAAGAAAACTATAGCAAAATCTGGCGGCGCAGTGTTGCAAACTATGGATACTATATCAAGTTCAATGTGGAGAACCGACATTGTCACGGTTGAATCTTGTATATTTTCTACAGTTTGCAACACTGTGGTCTGTGCTTTACATATGTTGTGAATCATTACTATAGGGTACGAAATATGCAATAAACCGACATAGTGCCATTTGAAATACTTCAACTTTATAATAGGTTGGCAACATTGTCAACCGGTGACATCGCATTTGGGCTTCTGATATTCATCTTCTTGACAAATAAATTCCTCCAAAAACGAAAACCATGAATAATGTTGCCATTTGTGAAGCAGTGTTACCAACTTATAACATTAAATTTACTGTAAATAGAACTATATATCAATTAATCTACATTGTAAACGTACTCGTAGGAAAGAACAAAATAGCAGAATCAGGCAGTGAAGTGCTGCATACTTTCGGAGATACACGTGCTGACCATGGCCAACCTACGTAATTGATATCTCGACACAGCTTTAGAAAATGATGCACTGAATGCGCAACAGACCGAATGTATCCATCGACATGTTACCTCGTGTAAAATTCACTACTGTTGTGGCACACAAAAGAAAGATTAAAAATAATACGGTCTTGCCAAAAATTTGAGAAGAAGCTCGAAACTCCTTGCACACAATAAATCATTGCAAGAAAGAATTAATAAAGCAGTGCGTGATCATTTCATCGCAACGAGACAACAACGTGCACGACAGAATGGTACGAATATGGACACTAAATATTAAGCAACAACTTGACCCGAACAGCACCTTATTGTTTAAAGCGTTCTAAAGTTGGGTCAAAGCTTTCAACAGAAAAAACAATATAGTATCTCGTAAGGTAACACAAGCGGTTTGCTGTTGATGATTCTGATGTACAACAGAAAGCCACAATATTTGTTAATGAAGTTAAGGATTTCACTCAAGAGCACAAATTGTCTCCAGATCAAATCATGAATGCAGATCAATCCAGATTCGATAAAGAGTTATGAGCTGGAAGAACTTTTTCCTTTGAAGGAAACAAGACGATCTTTGGTGCATGGGTTCAGTTGTAGAAACAACGCATTTATATATGATAATGCCAGTTGTTGTGATGTATGTTACGTTACTCCCAGTGGACATATCCCAGCTACCATGACACATGAATTACCGAATGTGAAAGCATATGCAAGCAAATCAGCGAACACGACAAAACGTAATTTGCAAGTATTCCTGGAGCAGGTATTATGGCCCAATTTACAGGGTAGAGAACGCGTTCTCTTTTTTGTGGACTCCTGGACACCAAGCAAGGATTCTTTACAACGAAACAGTACCTGAAGGTGTTGAGTTCTATAACAAGTTGGTCCCGGCTAAATGTACAGGTCTGATACAACCAGCTGATGTTTTCTTTTTTCGTCCATTCAAAACTATGGTAAAGTTATTCAACGATACATTAATAGTATCATCCAACGTTAAAGTGTGGCATCGAGACCATTTTCTTCGCATTCAGTCGTTTGTATATCTCCAGCTTTCAGCCAATCGATTTCAAAATTTGCTGCGATTTCCTTTTTTCAAATGTGGATATGCCAGTGAACATCCAGGACCGTTTCAATTCCTTCGGAATATTGTTTCGAAATTGGACTTGCAGAAGTATGTTTCAAGGATGACTGTAGGCAGCTTGCCTTCATACGGTGTGCTCACTGCGAGAAATGCTTGTATGTTGACAACTTTTTAGTCCTCGATCTTCATGTCCACTAGAACAGGTGCGTACTGTGCCGTTTTGTACTTGGCAACACTGATTGTTAAATTCGGTCTGTTGCGCATTCAGTGCATCATTTTCTAGAGCTGTGTCGAGATATCAATTGCATAGGTTGGTCATGGTCATCACGTGTATCTCCGAAAGTATGCAGCACTTCACCGCCTGACTCTGCTATTTTGTTCTTTCCTACAAGTACAATGTATATTAACTGATATATAGTTCTATTTACAGTAAATTTATTGTTATAAGTTGGTAACACTCCTTCACAAATGGCAACATTATTCATGGTTTTCGTTTTGGTGGAATTTATTTGTCAAGAAGATGAATATTAGCAGCCGAAATGCGATGTCACCGGTTGACAATGTTACCAAACTATTATAAAGTTGAAGTATTTCAAATGGCACTAGGTCAGTTTATTGCATATTTCGTACCCTATAGTAATGATTCACAACATATGTAAAGCACAGACCACAGTGTTGCAAACTGTAGAAAATATATAAGGTTCAACCGTGACAATGTCGGTTCTCCACATTGAACTTGATATAGTATCCATAGTTTGCAACACTGCGCCGCCAGACTTTGCTATAGGTTTCTTTCTTACTAGTACTTTTAAATTTTGTATTAATTAATATATAGTGCCATTTCAAGAAAATATATTTTATTGTGATTTGGCAACACTGCTTCACGGATGGCAACACTGTTTCTACATTTCGTTACTACTTTCTGTCATTATTAAGTTCTTAAAGATTCATTCCGATTGCTCTAACTATTTTCAAGATATTCAATTTCAAGTTACATACTGCCAATTATATGATATTTTTGACATTTCAATTTCCAGGACCCCTAGCTCCTCAACCTATGGTCCATAGCACCTTAAAGTTTGGTGGTCTCCATATGTCATTATGCTCTATCACATGCGCTGTGTCTGTAATGGATTTGCGCTACATCCACCATGATCCTTCCTTGTAATTGGTCTTAAACTTTTCCCTGAAGTATATCTATCAGCTATAAGGGTATACAGTAATCTTTCTATACAGCTAAGAATGTTATTAAAAGTTAATTGAAAGGGTTGTAAAGTCTTCCTACTTACTTAACAAATACTTGAAAAACGATATTTCTAAATAATTTGTGGAGTAAGGAATTGTTTCTTCAGATTAAGATTTAGTGAGAATCATAGAAAGTGGTCTGACCTCGGGGTTGCCGAGACATTAGGTCGCTCGTTTTCTGTGCGTGATGCCACTGGCTTAACTCCCAATGGAGTCCATTAAACGGAGTGGTTCGGAGTCCACTTTCCTAAAAAGTTTAGGTCTCATCCTTAAAAGTTCACCTGCTCACTTAGGACGTTAATAACAATTCACTTAATCTATTGAACGTGCTCTGCTGAGATTTACGCGCACATAGAAGGAACACAAGGAACAAGTTTTACTGATGAATCAGGAAGTTACTCTACAGTTGTTGTGTAGACTTGGATAGAAGGATGTTCAAAATATATGACACTAGTATCCATTCTACCATTGACGGAAAATGAAAGAATGACTTCAGGGTTCAAGCTCCGAAAAATTTTGACTATGACTACGTTAATTCCTTGAAGAAATTAGCTTGTACTAATAAACACATCACACAATTAAAAGTATCTCATAGGTTTTGAGATATAATCACATTTTCAAGAGAAGAGGTGAAGTTAGGTGTGGCTGAACAAATATACTTTCGTCTAGCGTGCGACTTCCATCCTACGCGGTCGACAACGGTATTACATTTCGAAATATTGCAAGATATTACTGTATAATTGTCTGTGAGTAATTACTTTAATACTTTGTTTATGTATGTTTAATAAATATGAAAGGGTGAAGAGAACAATATTGAAACAAGATTCACCCTATTCCCTTTTCTAACAAAAGAGGAAATTTCTATTTGAGGCAAACGTATCTCTCAAAACTATTGACGGATACATTCGTCCTCTTTTAACTCTCCTACTAATTCATCTTTAGTGTGAGAAGTAACACGTTTAAAAACATTTCTTTCTTATTCTATTATTTTGCCTGCATACGCCATTTTGATGTATTAAGCATCTGATTTTTTTTACAAGACTTGTTCCCTGTTATCAAGGACGTACATTTTTTTTGTTAATATTAATTTTATATATTGTCTTGCATATTTATGAAATAAATATTTAATATATTTTTAATGAGAAAAAATGTGTCTTCCAATAAACAAAAGTGACAATAATAGGTAATTTCATAAATATGCGTTGTAATTAAATAGTTTGTACATTCAAAATCATCCTAACATTAGTCGTACCTGTATTATACTGACAAGAGTCCCGACATTTTTCGGTGTGGCCAGTTTGACATGTTTTAAACTGAAGTTCAAGAGATCCATGATCACTACCATCCCTGATACTTGTGTTATCTGGTCTTGAGCTAATTTCTCCAAAGTAGTGTTCAACGTTCCAAATAGATCGCTGTGTATAGTTGACATATCAATCTGACCTAAAATGAATTGCACAGAAAATTAGAAATATTTATATAGAAAATAAAATATATAAGTTAACATTTTTTTATATATATTTCATCTGCATGGAGCGCTGACAAAGGCCATCTTTGCGGACAGTTTAATTTATTCCTTCAAACTTTTTATCCTACGTTTTTCTTCATCTGATGAAGTCAATGCATTGGTTGGCGAAACTTTTTTGTGTTTGTAATAGCCCTTTTGTTAGACGATTCGATGGTAGCGAGGAAAGTGTACCAAGTTGAACGTAAGCTTAAAATAAAATATACTTGCCAAAGGGAATAAGAATTGAGATTATCTTAAATACGATAAAATATTATATGAATCTAAGTCTTGATTTCGAAGTGTTTGAACACTAATTATACAGGGTATTCCTAAAATAACAGACAAAATTTAAGATATGATGACTGACATCAAAACAAGTAAAAAGTTCCTCTGAACATGGGTAAAATTCCTCTTCGTTTTGGAGATGTGCAAGTGTTTCCAACTTGGAACCCAAAGTCGACGCCTAATAATATGAAAGAAAATGACTAATCCTCAATAAATCAGAAACAAGGCATGGAATGAAAATTTTGTTTGCGGAAATTTGTTTCTAATAACATGGTGAATATCAGGAGTGAAAATATAACATCGCCGTGAGGTCAATGTTGGCAACCCGGTATAATTAACGTTTACATTTTTTTAATGGCACTACGTTCTGTTATTGAGTATTTGGCATCCTTGAGTAATGATAAACAACATACGTAAGGCAAGCTCTTCGCAATCTTATCCAAACTGTAATTTTTGAGGATATTCCATTCAGAGTCTGCAACACTAGGATATGTGCTTCACGTAGGTTGTTTAACATTACTAGAGGGTGCCATATACCCAATAACACGACGTAGTGCTTTCTGAAAAAAAAATAACCGTTGTACCAGACTGGCAACACTGACAGCCCAGTGGTATCGTGTTTTCGCTCCTGAAATCCACTATGATGTTAGAAACAATTTTCCGCGAACGAAATTTTCATTCAATGAATCGTTTCCGATTTATTGAGAATTATTCATTCTCTTTCTATTATTAGGAGTCGACTTTGGACTCCAAGTTGGCAATACTATATCTCCAAAACGAAGCGGGATTTCGCCCATGTTTATAGGGAGCGTTTTTACTTATTTTGATGTCAGCAATCACATCTTAAATTTTGGCCGTGTATTTTAGGGACACCCTGTGTAACAAAATTAATTACATCTATGTGGTATGCTAAATAGAGTAAATATTTGAATATTCTAACCAAACTTCACTATATCCAAATGATCGGACATGTGCTGGAGAATGGCTATATAATGTCTTACTAAATTATTATTATTATTTTTTAAGAAATGTCTAGGACTATTTATATATTTTAAAAAATGCTTTGCTAAAAATACTTTTTTTTCTTCTAATTATTAGGTTTACTGCATAGTTATCGAATTTCGAATTATTACTAAAACAAATTAAACATAACCTAACCTTTCACTCGACTGGACGCTCAAGAAAAAATATATACAGTAATTATTTTAAATATAACTTAATATGTATGATCTAAGTATATTATATGCCATCCGTCAGACATGTGACAGGCATACCCCTGTGGCACTAGCTTATAAGTGTAATTTAAATAAAAAATAAATAAATAAATAAATGTTATGCTCCCGAATACGTTTCTGAGTAAGTTTACTTAAATCGCTAACAGGGAAACAGAGATAAAAAAGAAAGGTGCTCGGTTAAGGAAAATATGTAGAAAAGAGGCATATAATATATATATATATATATATATATATTATACGGTCGTGTATTACACTGGGTGTCCAATTAATTAGAAATATCTAGTTACAGTCCATTTGACTTTACAACTAGCCTGAATATTGGTGGTAATTACTGCAAGTGTTCGTGAGGGACATGGAATAGCATTTTTCAATCCACATAACATTAGATTGTCTGGTGAAGGAGATATTGCTCGAAACAACTCATTACACTTCATTCCGTAAGTTCTTAATTGCATTCCGAGAACGGAAACAAGGTGGCCACGGAAGTAATTTGAACTCACTGCAAAACTCTTGGACCCATTCTGTGATGACAGGAGCCTTGTAAGAGCGTACATTATTTTGTTGAAAATATTCGTTTCCCTATGGAAACGCCGGTTGTATGAATTCACCAACGAAGTTAAAATATTCTCAGACTTCTAGCTGGCCATATATATATATATATATGTATGTATGTATAAGGGGTACCCACTCAACTCAGCAGAACAATCTCAAAATCACTATACGTCCATATGACGCGAACGATATGACGTGACACGATGTTCTGGATGCTGATGCTTTAACCACCAGTCATTTGTATACGTCTGGCATTCGAGTTGACCTTACTGAGTCGTTTTTCTGGTAGCTTCTGTATTTGCTCTCTAGTTTAAAAGTTTAATCTTTACGCTTCCACGTTGTATTATTAAGTACCTGATCTGACCTAACCTAATGCGTTCCGTCAATATCTCATAAGGAACTATTGGGTTAGGTTGTATTGAGCGAGGTAGTTTTTATTCTACAAATATGCTCAATACAAATAATAATATCATTCCTAAGGAGCCAGGCTTCCGAAGATAATAGCTTTTTTTAAAAAAAAGTCTCCTTTATTAACTATATTGTCATAAAACTCTAATTAGAAGCATTGCCCCAACCAGTATCTGAGTGATCATAACATATGGTTGCTAAAATAAATATACCACTTAGTTTCCCAAAATAAAACTTATTTCCATCAAACAGTTCCTCATAGTAAAGTCAGATATTACATTAAAAATGATGTCCACTTCATATCATGACGTAACTTTACTTACAAATAATCATTAGATAGGAACTTCAATCTAACCCAACATATTCTAAAGTTTTACCCATAATTTCATAATGATTCTTTAATCCTATTTATTCCTTACTATCCATATTATCAATAAACTGCATTACAACTAACAAAGAGGACCACAGATGAAATCATATGATCTAACAGTCATCCTCTTGTTCCTTTAACATTCATGTAACTTCCTAGCATCTGTCTCAGTCTCTTGTCCATCTTCATTTTGCGACAAAAGGTTTACTTTCTAATAGAAGAAGCAATTTCTCTACACTTTCACCCATTCACAACGCACTCGTGAAACTGTAGGTCTCGAAAATTTTAATCAGGTCCTGGAAACGCCCATGAGGGTACCCACAATCAATCGACAATCATATCCCCGTTCAAAATCAATTAGATCTTTTCTCTTACCAATTTTATGCGCACCTCGCACCTTACAATGAGGACACAGACTGACTCAACAGCCATGGTCATCGGCTCTACAAATCTACAAATTTATTGGTGACATTGTAAATTTCATCACATTCACGGCGTGGTTGTTGTATTTAATATGGTCGACATTCAGCGTACCTAGGGTGAACCAAGCCTTCCCACCTCATTCAGTTTCAAGAGATAGATATATCACTGTCATGACCATAAATATGCTGCCTATTCTCTGCCGTCTAGTGACAAATCGATCACTTCTCTTTAATGAAACCATGGATCAAGTGTCACATCATTTCAATAGTTCCTTCATTCTATTAAAAGAAGAAAAAATCAGAGAATATTTAGTGTGATCAAAAAAAAAAAAGTCCCAAAATGAGTGATAAGATGATCACATGGGCGATAGTTGCTCTGTAGGTTACGTCCATCCTGATGTCGCTTTGGGAACTGTTACACAGCTAACTTTTCGGAATTGAGGCAATATTTTATGATATTCAATTCAATTTAATTCAATTAAACGTGGTGAATGTCCCCGATTAGCCATTTTACCAAAAATAAATAAATAATAAAAAAAAACAACTGAAGACGCTAATATGATAAATCTAAATGTTTTGCCTCATACTTGAGCCCCAGCCTGAGCCAAAGTTGCCTAAAGGTCTTAAAAATTAAATTCAAATTCATATCTCAGCCCTAGTGACAACAAGGTTCAACTTTTTCTTGTTCTTAAATCACACATCATTGTAAGAATCTTAAAAGTCTGTTTACAATGTTATTTTATCTGAATTTGAATTATTACTTGCAAGATATAACGTTAGGAACGGTCATACTTGAAACTGAAAATATGTAACTCAGGCAGTAATTTATCCCATCAAACGTTAGCTAGATGAGGAAGTACGCTTCAACTGACCACAATGATGTTTCCAGGAATCTTTTTGACTGTGCTCTGGACTGTGAAGAGCATTCATATCTTTAGAAGGACAAGTTATGGAACATCTTTACGAATTACGAATTTTTAATTGGTAAGTGCAATCTCGTTTCTCTTAAAGAATTAAAAAAAAAATCAGTTATAATGATGTTTCTGTAAAGAGAATCAAAAGACCATTCAAATGGTGTGCGATTGCTACTTAAGATAATGGAACGTTTAATTACTAGACAGCAAAGAATGTGGTACCATGCTTAAATTTATGGTAGTGATGCGTTGATCATTGAAACTGAAAATGCCGCGTTTCAGGTGTTTCTAAACAAACGAGTGAGTTACAAAATAAATAAGGCGGGTGATTTTTTGTTGCGCAAACTCTCCTGCATCAGTTGTCATCCAAGCAGGTTATGTTGAATCGTCAGTCTGCTTTAATACCGACAAACATGACACACCCATCACCATAAATCACATAGTCCTGTCTTGTTCAAATTTTCCTTCCTCCTATGTTTGATTCACCTGATAAAACTCTAAGTGTATCGAGTGAAACGTTGATTGTTTTGGAGTTATTCCAAAATCCGTTAGGAGATCTATCTATATGTTTCTTTTAGGTAAAGGATATTATAAAACAACACTAGTGAGACTCTATAAGTTCATCAGAAGTTAAAATACGGGGAGCATAATGAAATAAATATTTAAATATCAAAGGAGACTTTATGAATAAGAAAGTGTAAATTCAATAAGATTAACATTTTTAGATGAACATAGACCAGATAATCCAGTAAGAAGACAATGCAATATTTAAGGAGAAACAATGAAGAATACACAATGATGATAATCGTAAAAGAAACAAAACAAATAATGGCTGGAGCAAAGGAGATTACAACAATGGTTCGTCTCTACAGAGCAGAGAATGAAAACAAAGGAAGGGTTGGAAGAAAGGAATCTGTAATAGAGTGTAAAAATAGCAAATGGTGGGAAAGACGTTTTCGAAGAAGAAAATTCTATTTATTTTATACTGGATTGTTTCAGGTGTTTGGTCTTCAATACTGTAGGCTTATTTCGATTGTAGGGACGCCAATAAATCTTATCACATCATTGTGCCTTCGTTTACAAAGTGTTGTATTGTTGCTATATTGTTGCGGTTGGGAATATATCGATGTCCCAACAGTGGTTCTACATGAGAAACCTGTCTCATTGGCCTTTTATATGAAAAATGTTATCCTTTCGTTGGCATTCTTGTGCAACCGCACCAATAATATGCCAAGGATGAACCAACGTACATTTCATACAAAGACATGTCTCCTATGTTGTGCAAAACGAACTCCGCTAACAAATGTGCAGAGTATCCCATGATTCCAAGAGATTTTTATATTTGATAAATATGTTAAATTCCAAAAAAGAATGGTAAGTGTAATATTTAAAAAGTACTTTTCAACGAAATTACAGATTTTTAACTGTCTTAGTCCGTGAAATATAACTCATTATATTCCTCTCTGGAATCATGATCGAAGTGACACGTGACAAAGCTAGTAGTTTTAGTATGTACAATGTCGTATAATGTATCTAATAATTGCAACTTATTTCTGAAAACAATACATTTTACCTAAGATTTAGTAACTATCAGTATGTACAGTTCAGATGAACATCGTTTGCTTGACATTTTGAAGAATAGCTGCAGAAATTATTACAGCCGTACATCTTGAATTAAAATTTGCGCCTATGGGGATTGCATTCTACTACCTTGGCAAACTACAACACAAAAAACTACTCTTTGTAAAATTTATATTAAACCTAGGTCTGTAACTTAAGCAGGTGAGTAGTTTGTAGTTCAAAATACTATCTCACAGTTAGAAAATTATTTCCTGTTTATTATGTTTTTCGTTTAAATACCGAAAACCCTAGTAACACAAGTCATCGTGCCAACACATGCTGCTACGGAAGTAAACATTGCAGAAACAATTTGCAAAGAGCGTTTTGTCGTAAAATTTGCTAAGGAATATGATTTAAATCTCCATGGACGGGGAATCTTCATTCATCATGTATATTCTTCTTAATAAATAAGACAATAAATAAATATATACCTACTGTAGGGCAAATCGTTTGTTGATGGTTGGCTCACCGTTGGGGGTTTGGTTGGCCAATCATCCGAAGTTCATTGGTAAACTCTTAGCATATCATTGGCCCAAAATTATTTTGTGAATGTTGGTTGGGCCATAGTTGGTTTATTGTTGGGATTCTTCGTTGGCCCATCTGTTTGTAGGCCCACACATTTCCCAACATTTTATGCTATTAGGGATCATATCAATGAATCAGTTTTTTTTGCTGGGTTTGACCTGAAGTCTCCAGCGATTTCAACCTGGAAGAATGTTTACCATTTCAATACAATCATAAGAGTGCAAGGTTCAAATGTTATGCATCCTAACTAGAAATTCTTGCACTGCTACACGAAATGAAGTCAGTTTCTGGAATGTCTGCGAAAAGGCAACAAAGAAAGACACATTACTTACCTAACCTAAGAACCAGTATTCTTCTTCCCAGGAGGTCTCTGTCTTTTATGATGTGATGAATTTGTTGTTTGTAGACGTAGCGTGTTGCTGAAGGAAGTTTTGGCTTCCAATAATCAGGGTTTTTCCTTATCACGTCGAAATAGCGTTTGACCTGAAATAATAATTTCATTCAGGAATGTAAATTATAAAATTGTGTTCATTATGAAGTGTTCTCAAGTTGTATCTGTTAAAGTATGGATTGATTACTTTCGTAACATGTAGTAAGATCGTACCATATTGATAGTACCATTCATTGTCATTTAATTGGGTGACTGTAGAAGCAATAGTTTCCTTAATTGTTAAAGAAGAGGGCAGTATAATATCTTGGGTATTACAAGATCCATTTGTATTTGGAGCATTGAGTAGGTATGTCTACTCTTTGCTATTTTTAGTCACCTTTGTACTTTTGTGGGTTATCCAATTCTCTAGAAGGTTCTGAAAGTTTCTAATCCATCTTTCTATACTATGAAAGCAAACTTGCTAGAAACCTGTTTTTTTTTTTTTTTTTTTATATTGTTGTAATTTGGTTTAGTTCATTATTGCCAAACCTACTTTTTTTTTAGCTTAATTTTTTTGTGTGTGTGTGTGTGTGTTTTTCTTCATAACCAAGTGTTTCTGCTCGAAATTAGGATGTTGGCGTTTTAAATCCAACCCCTATGCTTTTTGCTTTTGTTGGGCTTTAAATAACATGGATATGAAAAACCAATATTTCATTAAAAATATTAAAAG